>VWYP01005921.1:0-62641 GCA_013400435.1 Pycnonotus jocosus | reverse complement strand
AAAAATATAGGCAGAAAAGCATGTAAGGATACAATGGCAGTGGAATGAGTCAGTAAATGTGTTCCTGGTTATTCTAATTATGTAATGATAATGGCTGTCTGGAAATACAAGAACTTAATTGTTAGCAGCAATTGCTTTGGCTTTGGGTTTTAGCAGCAGTTGGATAGAGCCTGATACTGATTGATGTGCTATTAGTAGTAATAACCAGCTTTGTGTCCCTTGGCTTTTACATAGACCCCATAAACCTAAAAGTGCTGGGGTTATCCCCACTTCACAAAGACCAGTAAGAAATGTGAGTGGAGTGACATATCAATGTCATTGAGGTGTTACCTAGAGCCTGAAATGGAGCTTTGGACTTCAAAGTCCTGTGGTTTTGCCTGTTAGGTTGTTCTGGTGTCAGTAGTGTTTTCATCTTGGAAGAGCAAAAATGTTTGTATTCAGGGTTTGGTTTCCATTGTAGCTATCAGTAGTTTCCATATAAAACAATTATTGTCATAACTACAGTGTGTTATAGTAGTTCCCAAAAGATGAAAATCTCCCAAAATACGAATCAATACAGGCTATGGAATATTGGATACATTTTTATTATGTCTGGTGTTATTTCTAATTCATGGAAGGATCATAGAAACCTCAGTGAGCTCAAGCAGAGCAAGGGATTGTAGTTTGATGGACACAGTGTCAGATGTATTGCAAGGGAAAAGGATAACACAGGAAGACAAAAGTAGATCAAAATACTCAAAGATTAAGAAGACTGAACATAAAGATCAAGAATGTCCAGAGTGAAGACAACGTTTATGTGCCCGAGACGTTATGATCAAACTAAGCTTTGGTATTGCATCCCTGAGCGTGAGCCAGAGCTTGGTCTGGGAGAAATCTTCCTATACAGTTCTTTTGTCATGCTTGTCCCTTTAGTTGTAGTCTGTTGTTTGCTTGGCTGGGTTTTTTAAGCTGTTTCTCAATGCAGGATTATGTGTTTGGGAGACACCATGGTGGTGAGGTGTTTCCATGCAAGGACAGGCTCTTCCCTGGGGTTAGAGAATGAGGACAACCCTGGCAGCTCTCACTGCTGAGCTCCTCAGAGAAGGAAAGGCTGCTGGAAGTTATATCTTAGATACCAGGTAGCTGCACTTCGATATATCTTAGATACCAGGTACTGGTTAGCTGCACAATGAGGCTGGGTATTGAGTTAAATGTTTTATTGGGTGTATCTCATAAAGGTTTGCTGGTTTGTTTCCTTTTTTAAAGGCTTATCCCATTTCCATAGCATGTGTATATTTTCTAGTGGGCTGCCAGGATCAGAGGAAAAAGATGCAGTATAAAATTGATTAAAAACAGTGGGGCTGATGCAAGGATCCTTACATATATATCTGATTGCAGGCTAAATTTGAAACAGGGGTTGTGTCCAGGCTTGTCCTTTTATCATATTTCTTACTCACTTGGTCCCTAAACTTTGGGTTTTTTCAGATACATAAGCAAGAAAAAATATTCAGCAATTTAAAAAAAAGTTGTGGATTGGGTTTTATTTTGTTTTTGAGGGGTTTTTTTACAGAAATGATATTATTAGAGAACACAGACATGAGAATTTATGTATGTGTAATTTAAATAGTTAATATAATTATGTTCATATAATTGAATAACACTTGTGACTTTGGATTCAATGACCAAACCCTTTTTTCAAAGAGGCATGATTGTGAACTCCAGAGAACCCATTTTGCTGTGCTGATTGAAAAGGTGGCATTCTGATTAGGAATTACAAGCCTTCTGGTATCAATTTTTTATTTGACTTTTAATGTTCAGTGCAAGCATTGTCATTTCTTGCTCTGTAAATTTTCCAGGATACGCTGGTGACCAGCTGCTGGAAGACCTGCCCAGGAGCTCCATCCCTGGATAGAGAGGACAAGGTGCTGCAGCTGCTGTGAGCTATGTGTTGCTCTCCCTACAGCTGGGAACAACTGCATTTCTCAGCAAGCAGTGATTAGCATTTTGATCTTGACAAGCACTTTCCTGTCTGAATACTAATGTTTGAATGATTGTTTCTGCCAAGCAAGGCATGAACAGCCATTGCATCTATAGCTTGTAGTTAGCTCCTGCTTGCTAGAAGCATTTGATCAAATACTTGCACACTTGATTATGCCTAATGCAGTCTTTAAAAAAATCTCCTCTGATTTATAGTTGCAGGAAAAAAATGTAGGTTTGTGAGTCTAAATATGCTAAATCAACTAATTCCAGGATGAAATGCTTGATGGTTGAAAGAGCATCCAGTGTCAGGTGTTGTGATCTAATATGTTGGTGGTTCATGCCAGTGCTCCCAGCTACATGCAAATTAACAGTATTCAAGTGTAACCACACAGCATTTATAGTCTACAGATTAGCATAGCCTGAGAAAAATCCAATTATCCTTTCCTTGCTTGTTTGCCTTCATTATATTTTTGTTTCAGGGTACCTCTTTTATTAAAATTTCAGAATTATTTAGAGAACTAAAATCAGATTTATAAATAGCAAATGATAATACAAATCACCAGGCTGAAGTATGAGTATTTTGTCTTTCTTTTCAGGAAAGGAAACATCTCATAAAGGAAGCCCAAGTCCCAGGGAACAGAGGTTAAGCTTTGCAATGTGTTTATGCTTTGCTGTAAAACAGGCTTAAACAAAAAGCAACTTCTGCTCCTGGTCTCATTTTATCTGTTGGAGAAAAGCCTCCTGTCTTCCCATCAGGGACAGAACAGCTGTAGAATGTTGTCTGGTGGAGAGTTGAAAATAACAGAGGGAGGTTTCATAAAATTATAGAATAGGCTTGGGGTGGAAGGGACCTCCAGGACTATGTGGATCTGTTCTGCCAGAGTGGCTCCTGGAAGGCTGGGCAGGGAAGTGTCCTTAACATCACTGTGTCATATCTGGTTAGGATGTCCTGTGTATCCAGGTGGCCAATGGCAGCCTCAGATGAACAGATTTGGTAGAAGGCTGGAGGGAGTTGGAATTGTAGCTCACATCCAGCTTGCTGCAAAAAATAAGAGCTTGGGCTGGTAGAGCTTCAGCTTCTGGGCAGGGCTTGCAAGTTGCCATATGCTGATGGGCCAAGCTGCCTCTCAAGCCAATTTCCAACTGGCCTGAAGGATTTGGGATTGTCCAAACACAATGGAAACTGTTTGTTTCAGCAGAGAAAAATGATACCACTTCATAGAAATGTGTCTAGATTGCTGTAAGCCAAATGCAGCCTTCTGTCCAGGAACTTTGTTGTTTGTGGTTTTCATCTGTGTCTGAGTCAATAGGAAGGAAAAATGTTTGGGAATTGCTTAACAGGGAATGATGGGAATGATGTTAATAGCAGTCAAATGAAATGGATTAGTTTGCCAGTTGTTCAAGATAAGCCCCTGATCAGTGCCCTGCAGCTTTATTAGATAAATAAAGAGAAATCTGATTGTGACAGAGCTCCCCAGCTGTGAGACTGGGGGTGAGAAGGAGCCATGGCACAATAAAGAAACTGCTGAAGATGCTCAGTTATGGATACGTGTGAGGAATTTAAATTATTGATAGGAATATCCATCAGCAAAGAGAACTTAGCCAGTACAGGTTACAGAGCATTGTTGATAGCTGGTGGCAGAACATTGAGAGAGATAGTAGTGGGAACCACAGGGGGACTGTGAGAATACCTTGAAGTGTAAAAAACAAAAGGTGGCTTGAAAATTGCATGAAGAACAAAAATATATATTTGTGTGGTTTAATAGAGGAAAGGAAGGAGATTAGAAGTACAACTGAAGAGTGTTTTGGGGGACCATGAAGAGTGGGGATATTCATCTTTACATTTGCACATGCTTGAGCATTTTCCTGAAGTGGGAAGGCTTTTACAAGGTCTCAGCATTGATGCTACCTTGGGGGTAGTCGGTAGAAATGTAGTGGAGCATGAATGCTCCTGGAGCCCTTGTGAAATGGAGCATTTTCATGGCATTAGAACTGAGTATTGTGAAGAAATCTTTCATCAAAGTCAGGCTGAAGTAAATGAGGGAGAAGTACTTAGCAAGAAAATTCAGAATTAACAGGGTGTTAAATTGCTGCTGAAGACCCTTGTGACACAAGTGGCCAGAGAATGCATAATGTCCTTGCAGGAAAAAAAATGTTCAGAAGGTATAAAATGGATGTAGCCAGAGCATCTTTGCTGCTGCTTGGACTGTGTGACAGCAGCATAGTTTTTGTATAAGCCATACATTTAAGTTTGTGTGTTCTTCCACATTCTTCCTCTCTGTGAAGGTTACATACCCACAATTTCATTTTAGAATGGAATTTTGAAAAGAATCATAGATTGGTTGGGTTGGAAGGGACCTTAAAGATCATCTTATTCCAACCCCCTGCCATGGGCAGGGATGCCTTCCCCTGGACGAGGTTGCTCAGAGCTCTGAGATTATTGGACCCCCTTTAAAGAAACAAACAAAACAACAAACAAATACCCCACATTCCTAAGTTATAAATTCAACCTCAAAAAAAAAATCTCTTACTCCTTTTTTATTGCACATCATGCTCTCCCCAAGTGATGAGGGTTTCTTTGGTAACAATTCTGTTGTTTCACTGGACCACCAGTAAATTGCTGCTCTGTAGTGAGCAAAGGTCAGATGCATAAAACAGAATCCAAGATGGTAATCTTGTGCAGAAACCTAAGGGCCTTTAGTACATTGACTTCCTGTTTAATTTCTGTACTAGATAAGTATACACTACAAATGTAAATGGTGTTAGTAAAGCTTCTCTTTGAGAGGAGTATAAAATACTGGGGTGGTAATTGATGATGAGATTGAATCCTTGGGGAACAGGCAAGGGAGACGGGGTGTATGACAATAAATGAGCTGAGAATCCAAAAGAGTTGCCAAGAACATAATTATAGAATGTTTGAGGTGGTTGTGTAGTGAGTCTTAGTGGTGAAATAAGCAGGGAGCTCTTTTCTAGACAACTGAGCTGTTTGTGAAGAACTAGAACGTGATGAAATTCGGGAGGCAGTGGGAACCCTTGGGAATAACAAAGCACCAGGTGCTGTTTATGTCACGGTAAGAACTCCAAGAATTAGTTTGATTTTGTTTGCTTGGGGCAAAAAAAGCCAAGGAATAGTGAGTAATGGCCATAATGAATAGAAGATAAGATTTTGATTGCATAGAGAAGAGCTATTTATTTGCTAATATAGAAAGCAAGTGGCTGGAACTAACACAAGCCAAGTCTTGTCTCACCTCCTTGATGGAGTGACCTGCTGGGCAGGGAGTCACCACTCAGATGGAAAGGTGACAGCCTGTGCTGCTTGCTGGAGTGTGAGGATTCTTGATCTTTCTGAACTGCCACTTTCCAACTCATTTTATGTCTCTTCATGTCTGTGTTTTTCTCTTAACTACTACCAACTCGAAAGTTTTTTTTATTTGTCCCTAACTGCTGTAAAAGTCTCCTAACTCTATTTGTTGTGTTTTCTTTGGGCTGGCTCAGCAACAGTCTTATGCTTCAAGGCTGAGCAAGGGTCATAGAGCTGTGCTTTACAGAATTTGGCCATGTGTTTGGGATAGTTAATCCTCATTAAAATTGGGTTATAGTCCATCCATCTGCAAAACAAACTCAATGATGCCTTTATTATTTTGCCCTCCTCCTCCCTACCAAGGATTTTCAGAATAACAGAGGAGCTTTGAGAAGTTTTGATGAAGCACAATGATTGAATTAAGAAGTACAACAGTAGGCTAAATATAAATAATATTAATTTCTCATATCTCTGAGAAATTTTGTACTGGTTCATCTAAGTAGCAAAGGATTAATAATTCATATAAATCATAAAGGTTCAGTAAATCATGCATCAAGTTAAGATCCTACTTGCTATTACATTTTCAGATATTATGAGTCAGCAGCTTTATAACTGTAACCATCAGAATTTCAAATGTTAAATGTATTTTTAACACTGCTTAAGACTGCATAAGAAATTATAGAAGGTCACCCCTTTGAAAAATTTACCTGTGCATGTGTAATTTGATATACGTAACATAATCTATTATGCACATCAGGTTTGTATTGTGCAATTTTATTATGTTAAGTGCAGCACAAGCTGCATTTTATTTCACCTTCTGCCAACAAAGTCACTGACTGAGAGCTGCATTTCCAAGGCAAAGATCTGCCTTTTGGGAAACTTCAAACATAGAAATATCATTTTTACCAGATGTGTACAAGGCTAGGCCTCATTGGAGGCACAGCTTTTCTTGGAACTCTGCATCATCTTTAACTGAAAAAGAATTAAGCAGTGTGATCATGAGTCTGGTATCTCAGCCAGAAAGACCAGGCACTAGAGGGAAGGAGTCAGCCTATAAAAATGTGATTATTTTTTCACATCCATTGGCCTGTCAATAATGACACCCAGAATATATCTATACATGTTAACATTAAGGTGTTTGTATTTACATATGCAGCATTATATCTATAAAGACTTTTAAATTTTCTTCAAGGAAAAGGAAATTTGAACCAATAATCCTTTCTTAATAGAGAGGTCCTGTTTAAATTTTCACTAAAGATTTTAAACCTCAAGGGCAGTTCATGTAATGCTGTCCTTACATGTGATTATTTCAGTCTTAAAGAATAATCTTAACTTCCTTTCATGTAAATTTTGACCTTTGTAATATTTGTGTATGATAGATTTAGAATTAAAATCTATTTTGAATCACCACTTCATGGAATCATTAGGGTTGGGAAAGTTCTCTGACATTGAGAACGTTTACTGTGCCCACCTTGTCCCCAGCCCAGAGCACTCAGTGCCACCTCCAGGGATGGGCACTGCAAACCTCCCTGGGCAGCCCCTGCCAAGGCCTGAGCCCCCTTTCCATGGGGAAATTCCTGCTGCTGGCCAAGCTGAGCCTCCCCTGGCCCAGCCTGAGGCCGTTCCCTCTCCTCCTGTCCCTGTTCCCTGGAGCACAGCCCGACCCCCCCCCGGCTGTCCCCTCCTGGCAGGGACTTGTGCAGAGCCACAAGGTCCCCCCTGAGCCTCCTTTTCTCCAGGCTGAGCCCCTTTCCCAGCTCCCTCAGCCCCTCCTGGGGCTCCAGAACCTTCCCCAGCTCTGTTCCCTTCCCTGGACCCCCCCAGCCCCTCCAGGGCTCTCTGGCCATGAGGGGCCCAGAGCTGGGCACAAGACTGAGAATCACAGAATATTCTGCATTGGAAGGATCTTGAGGTGCCTCCTCAGTGCCTGGGTCAGGGGCACAGGGTCATGAAGTAACATGACCAAAGATGACTCAGAAAGTAAATTTGATGACAGGAAGTAACTTGGATTAAGATACCTGAACATATTAGATACTGGGGTTTTAAAAAAGATAATAAAACCCTCAAAATTCTCAAAATTTTAAGCTGCTCTTGCAGTGGCTTTGTCATGAAGTCTTTCTCTGATGGATCTGTAAGTAAAACTGAACAGGGACCGAGTGCAGTGCATGGAACTTTCATTCACTTTATGTGAAAAGTTTCCTAAGTGCTTCAAAACTAGGTACTGGCTCAGAGCTGGGAAAGTTACCAAAATGAATAGTGTGTTGAAGTGAATGCTAGGAGGCCCATTTCTTCAGAGAGAAATTATCTGGGAATATTTATAGTGACCAAGCGAGCAGGTGAGAGTGCAGCCATTAAAATGTATTTAGATATTGCACTTTTGAATGTGTGGTTTGACACAGGGCGGCACAATCAATTTTCCCAGAAGCAAGGCAGAGGGAAGATGTCACATTTACTGTCGAAGAGCATCCCTGTGCACTAAAATACTTGTGTGGCACTAAAAGCACGCCTCACATTGAGCCAGGTAAATGCTTCTGCTGGTGATGAAGAACAGTCAGTTATGCTACCTATAATAAAAACAAGTTAGTCTCCATAGGCAGAAATTGGCTTTATAAATCCATAGGAAGCAGCTCAGTGTTTCTCCCGTTGTCAGGCAGTGCAAGGCTGGAAAAGGCAAACAGCAAAGGGAAGCTTTGTGGGCAGCAGTAAATGGCAACGCTGGGACACAGGCAGTGGTTAAAAAGATGTGCTCTCAAACCCCAAACTGCATTATTCATGGTGACACTGGCTACCAAGCACTGCTCCACACGCTGGAGGTGCCAAGGCACAGCCACACAGCTGAGGCTCTCTTCAGAGGAGTTCAAGGGACAGCAAAGGAATGTGACGGCCTCTAGAAAATAATTAGGGGAAACTAAATAGTCTTGCACAGACTGTAGACTAAGCAGTCTACAGAAAAGACAAAACTCGAGGTTTTTTATGAGGTGATTTGGGGAGTACAAAAACTGAAAAGTTCAGGCAAAAATTTAGACTTGAAGACTTTTACTAGGAATTGTTAGCAGAAGGGGAAAATGACCTTATGAGGAAGGAACTGGGGAATTTCAGAGTGGTAGGGTGGGAACAAGGTTATAAGGATATTTACAGTATTAAGCATAGCACAGAGCCATGAAGTAATGCTTAGGTTAATAAATACCTGTGTACTTCACAATTGTCACCAGAAGGTTCTGTTGTATGAATTAGACAACAGGGAGAATCCACACACATTTTCATTTTTGTCACAGCCTGAGCATTAATGAGTGTCATGAGAGGGGGAGGAATCCCCCTCCTAATTATGGTTCAGTGTGTTTGAATTCTGAGAAGAATCTCAACATTTTCAGTAGCTCAGGTGTATCCCAACTGCCTGCTAGTAACAAATATTCACCATAACCAAATATTCACCATAACCAAATATTCACTGAGGATAGCGTTGTCCTGTGGTATTTGCCAGTCATTTTTCAGTCTGGTTGAAGCTTAGGGATTGATTTATGATTAAATTTTTAATCAACACAAATACTATACATAAAATCAAAGAATGGAAGATTTTGTTTAGCTCCTGTGCATGCACTATGGTGATTCCTTTCACAAGGTGCACACATGAATATTTTTGTTGGAAGACTGTGACTTTACAGACTGACTGTGCTCAGTGCTGGGAGCTGGGGATGGACTGCCTGGGAACAGAGCTAAGGGCCTCTCCATAAGCAGGAAAAAGTGATCTGGAGTTCATTTAACTTTATTGCAAAACACTGACGATTTTTCATCTTCTAGTTTTAATGTTGCTGGGTTTAGATACGTGGTTATTTTTTGTTTTGTTTGGGACTTTTTTTAGTTGTAGTTAAATGAGTGAGCACAGGGGATGGTGATACTTTTAATAAGTACAAACAGCAATACTTAGGTAGGAGGTTTTATATTATAAAAATCATTGATACTTTCAGTGCTGACTTGCCCTATAAAATAAGTTACTGTATCAGAACAGGTAAGAAGAGCAATTCTGGTTGTACTTTTTCTTGTCTGAGGTGAAAACAGTGCTCAAAGTGGAACCCTAATGAGTAATTGACCCTAGTAACTAATTAACAAAAATAACTTGTGTGACTTGGTTCATTTTGTGTGCAGAGATTCAAGTTGGTTCCACTTAAACTAGCAGATTGTGCATTTTGATCTTATTTACTTCCATATTTCATCCTTAAACCTTTTACTGTGGTGGCTTAAGTTTTTTGTCAAAGCAAACATCTCTGGAGCTGAAGAGTTACATAAGGATGAACTGTCTTGGTCTTCAAAATTTTATTTTAACTATTCTACTTGATGAGTGGGAAGAAAAAGTAGGAAGGGCCTGCTGTAGACCAGAGGTGTCACTCTGCTTTTAAAAATAAATTAGAATTATTCATTTAAAGAAGCTGTCTACTCACAAATATAGTAGAGTGAGTACTTCCCAGTAGCGAGTTCCACCTTCTGGAAGGCTTTTGGTGGGAATTCCCTCAAACAGGTCCCAGAAAATATTTGCAAAATTGTTCCTGTGAACTACAGCAGCAGTTTTCTCCAGCACTGGAGCTGAGTTGATTCTAAACTAAGAGACCAGGCAAGATTCCAGGGAATCTTTGTTCATGCTCACATGGAGTAACTCGCTTGTGAGGGATGAGTAGTGTGCGCGTGAAAAATTGTTTTGTTTATATGGGTGGAAACTCATCACCTCCATCAAAACTTACAGATTCTACAAACCCAACAAATTAATCTACTTTGGAAAATTTCCAGTAACCAGTGGTAACCACACCATGATAATGGTAATATGGTAAATAGTAAAAATGATAATACTGTGAGATGTTGGTACAGCTCCCTGTTTAGAGAGTATGGAATGAAAGGGTAGGACAGCAAAGGAAATGGGAATATTTGCTTTCTGCCTGACTGCTGTCATTGTAAAGTGCTCAACTTCTCCTCCTCTTATTGATATCAAGCAATTTTACAGAGAAATAAGGTATTAAGACTGAGGAACTTTATTCTCAGGTAAAAACCTGGAGATATTTTTTGATCTGGAGGAGGGGAGGAGAAGAACAAAGCATTGGACTTGTAAATGGTATTTTCTGGACAAAGCAGAAGCTGGTATTGGTTCTCTTCATCTTGATGGTGTTTGAATGAGATTTCTGCTGTTCTGAGGTCTGATTTTTGGAATGACCCAGTTTATGTTGTCTTTTGTCTGAAGGAACTCCTCTCAATCACTTTGCCTGTCTTCCATCAATCTCTGTGATGAAATTAGAGGCAAACTTAAACTGGATCACAGCACTGAGAGAGTCTTATGTCACAGATATCTTTAATATCATTGAATAGATGATAAAAGCACATGAGGAAAGATTTTCAGTTTATATATGGCCACAGATGACCAAAGTAGTTCAAAAGTATCTAGTATATGTGGCACTCTTTAAGCATCTAGAAGGTTCTGTATGTGCTACCAATTAATTTCTCATTTCTTTTGCTCTGTTTGAAGATTGCAGAAGCCTTCAAAAGGAAATTGTACTAGATTTGTCACTTAAAGTTAGACTCGTACAGCACTGGAAAATGTGGCTTGGATTTTTTTATAAAGTCTTGGAAAGTGTCTGTGAAGGCTGAAATCCAAACCTGGCAGCCAGGAGGCTGCTTCTGTCTGTTACTTCTAGAGTGGCTGCCTGAGAGATGGCCAGAAAGCCAAAGATCTCTTTGTTCTCTTAGAATTCTCTTTCACCAGTTTATTTAAAAATATTTTAGCTATAGATTGATTTACAAACTCAGGGTGCACAGAGCTGGAAGCATTCTGTTAATTTTAGCACCGATTTAGTTTTATTTGGCATTCAGCTGCTTGTAAAAGTAGGCTGGGCATGACAATACTTAAATAATTAGATATTGTAGAGGCTTCCATACATTTTACTTACTTTTACAGGAAAATAATGTGTTGGTTGCCTTTATACTTAAAAATTTGTCTTGTGGTTGCAAGTTCTTACAATATTGGAACTAGATGATCTTTAATGTCTCTTGCAGCCTGAGCCATTCCATGATATATGGATGAGCATTGGTTAGTGAGGGCACATTTAAGCAGATTATATGTACCCTGAGCACTCAAACCCTACACTGAATGGATGTCCAGCTTGTTCAAGCTCCTTATTAAAATGTTAAAGCATACATTACATACAAGTGGAACAGATTATGTAGAATTCCATTGTTGCTAAAACAATGGTGGATTAATCACATAGGAACTCAATTATATCTTGTATTTCATAGATTTCTGCCTTGTATCATCAGTTCATGAATATTTGATATGCCAAGCATGCTTCATTGAAATAACTAATTGCAAATGCTGTGATTTATTGAACAGACTTTACTGGAGTTTTAATAGAAATATCCATTCCAAAGTAATTTGAACACAGATTGTGTGTTTGCTTTTCAGAAATCCCATCCAGTATAATAAATTTGCTGCTTTAATTGCATATTAACCTTTGAGAAATCATACCTCTGGGAAAGCCTCCTACTAGAAATATACACTTTCTGAACTTGGTGGTGACACACTTGCAGGCAACTGCTGTGGCACAAAAGCATAATTTGCAGTTCTGATTATGCTGGATCCAGACCCTTTAGTCTGCAGGCATTTGCATAAGGCCTCAGCTTCTTACAAAGCTGCTTCCAGACTGAATTATGTGATAACATTAATCATCTGCTTATGAGCAGGGAGAAGAAGGCCTTAACCTCCACCTGGGGAACCTGAAGAATCTCATGGATTGTCTTTGCTGGGAGCTCTGTTTTTTGTGGGTTTTTTTGTTTTGTTTTGTTTGTTTGTTTGTTTTTTCTTTCTGTCAGGCTTTGGTAAGATTTTCAGATAAAACCTCTGTTTCACATCGTGGGGGGGGAAAAAAAGAAGTTGCATTTGAAATTAAAAGCACACAAACATTCCTGAGCCTTGCATGTAGGAAACAAAGAAACTCTGGAGTCTTGACCAACATGTAGGACTCTGCTGTCTGCTACCTGCTTTTTGTAATGAGGTAAAAGAGAAGCCCCAGCAGCAGGAACTGGAAGAGGGTTTCTGTTTAAGGACCAGGGGGCCTAGAACTGACTTTGAACTTTGGAGAGAGCTCCTATTGGTGTCTTGGGAAGGCTGAGCTGGAACAGAGACTGGACAGAGCCAGAGAATAAAGCAGGGATTTATTAAAAGGCCTTTAGGATCCACCTTGGGCAGGACAAGAGCCTGGCCAGGGCTACACCCAAGGTGGATTTAAATTGGTCACAAAAATGGACAGCTGGTCACGCAGTCTCACACTTTGATAAGTTTTGGTCCATTTGCATAGTGGGGTTTAATTGTCCCATTCCAGCTCCAGGTTGTGCAGTCCCATCCTTCTTGTTCCTCCCTCCAGCCACCCTTGGTTGTGCTTTTGGGCTGAAAGTTGTCCTTGGTGTGCAGCAGGAAAAGGATTTGTTTTGTGTCCGTGCTCTGTGCAGAGCTGAGTGACCCTGACTGTGAGCTCAGAGCTGCACCCCTGGGCAGCACAGAATCTGAGAAACATGAAAGCTCAAACTTAAGGCATCACTATGTCTTTGGCCTCTATCAAAGGCAGTGTCAGTGGAAATTTGATGCTGCATTTATGCCCTTGAAGGTCTGAAAGGTCTCTGACACCTGTAACCCTGTGGAACTCAGGATTTAGGTTGCTGCAAGATCATTTCATTAAGTTTGGACATGGTGTTTGAGGAAAGTCCTCTTTTGTTCTGGCTGGATACAGAGATGCTCAAATACTGCTTTTTATGAAATTTAATGGCGAAGCTGCTGTTAACTGCAGTGACATGCAGATTATGCTTATATTGCCATTTGTCCTACCCATGAAATAGGGTGTATTTTGAGAAGGTAGAGAGGTGGAAGGACACCACAAGCTGAAAAGGGGGCTGTTAAAAGAGAAAGGGACATTGAACACTCTAGTCTGAGGTTCTCATAGTGGATTTTCTGAAGTATTATGTTCTGGTATATAAGTTAAATATTTCTCATAATTTTTGGGTCCTAATCTCAGCCGCTTCTCAGTGTAAAAACTGGGTTAATGTGTCAGAAACAAAAGTAACACTGACTAACAAATCTGCAAGCCTGTCATTCTACTGTTATTAAATATATTTAATTAAGAGTAATTATAAAGAAACTTCATTTGATTGTTGGTTGAACATGGGCCTATTGTGGTATAATACATAAATATAAATCTACTTGGCATGTAATTAATTCAAACTAGAAAGCCACTAGGTACATGACCACATTTCTATTGTTAGATTTCTGTGGATAATTAATATAATCATTTAATTAGCATTTAATCACATATCTAAAAATTATGAGCTACTAAACTTGCTAATTAATTTGTTGCAAATATTAGTTAAATAATGATTAAATACCTAAAGACTTTTGATCAGTTTTTAAGTTCAAGTGTTGAGCAAGTTTAGTGTTGCATAATGTCATAGAACTCTAGGTAACTCAAATGCAATGAAGAATACTGTTGTTAAAATTTAGATCAGATGTCTGAAAATCTGGTTTTTTGTGTTTTCAAAATTTTCTGAAAATTGATGGCCTGTGTAACCCCAAAGTGAAACAGTTGTGGGTGAAAGGGGATGGCAAGAGGAGGGAGGAGAAGGTTGATCCATTGTTTTTACAGTAAAAGAGAAGGGGTCTCTTGGATTATTTTATTGTTCCTGGGACAGGCATTCAGCATGTTCACAAATAATGGCAGTTCAAACCCCAAGATTTGAGTTGTTTCTGTCAGAAGCACCTGAGCTGTGTGTGCCCTGTCCCCTGGGAAAGGTAATTTCTGTTGCTGTGAGAAGCTTTGTGCCTTCTCTGGGATGTTTTCCTGGCAGCTGGTGAGGTTTGTGCTGGAGCTGCATTTCCTGCTCTGTGCGGGTCCCCTGGGGAGGAGGAGAGATCCTGCTCAAGTCTGATCACCAAACTTTGGGCTCACCTGAGGTGAATGGCTCACAGCCTTTGTTTTCTTGACTATTCCATCAGTGTTATCCAAAGTGGAATTGTCTGAGCCTCAGAGATCAATTATGCCAGGGTGTGATACAGCCTGACACACCTGGCAAGGCTTGGAGACCTGATTTGAAGGCTTAGTTGAGAATTAGGCAGAGAGGAGGCTTAAACTTGAAATTTTTGGTTCAAAGATGAACTGAACCCACTCATCCCTCTTTGTAACTTGTTGCAAACATTATATTGATTCATTATATCCTATCCAGCAAGAAATCCTATTTATAGATCCTATATTGACTTCTGCAACAGTCAGGAAGCTCCATTATTTAGGTAATTTAAACATCTCTGTTTTGCCATCCTGTGATAGTGCCAGAACAGTAAAGTTCATTAAAGCAACAAAGCAAAGCTTTTGGAAAGGGAACATACGAATAAATGAAAACGATCTGGCAGACTGTGCGTCATTGGGTTTAAAGGCCAGACTCTTTTAATAATATTTTTTTCTTTAAGCACTAGATTGCATTTTCCCTCTTTGCCTTTTCCCACTTTTTTACTTGATGGTTGGCAATAGCACCTTCCTTACACGCCTTTGCAGCTTCATGGGTATTAACTTCCTAGCCTGAAAATCTCCAATTCTTTTTGTTTGCATTTATCTCAAAAGTGGAGCGTGTGGTTCCAGTCTGAGTTGCCTCTGTGAAGGTTTTTAGCTTACTGTCAGCTGCTTGAAGAAATGCTGGGCAAATTTAAAGAGAAAACAGCAACATGGTAAATGAGGCAAAATTAATTTTTCATTACAAAATTGTATCAAATGACCAGCTGAGCTGCAGGGCACAGATGATGAGTATCTGTCTGTACTCTTACATTAAATCTGTTGCTTAAAGGTTTTTTTGAGAGGCTTCTGTTGTACAAGTCACTGGAGATCCTGGTCAGGAGAACTCTATCACTGTCTTCCAGAGCAAGACTCAATTCCAGAATTTCTCCAGTTGCAAATTGATGTTAGCAGAGATTCAAGGCATAATATCCAAGAAATTTTTGTTTTTTCTAACATGTGCAGCAGCTTGGTGTTTTGGCTTTGGCTCTTGCAGACTTTTTTTAGATAAGCCTGGTAATGAAACACTTCCAAAATTTGAGAGATTTCTTTGCCTAGAGTAGGATATCAGTATGTGAAATGCCTTTATTTTTATTTACTGCCTCAGGCAGTAAAGTAGAATTGCAGCTCTATGTTTTTTCCCTGATGGTTTGCATGCCACATCCTGAAAAATCTCTCTTAAGAGAGAGAGAAGTGGGAAGAGAGATTTGGCATCCAAGAGCAGTTTCTTTCCTTTTGCTGGTATTTAAGGAAACTTCAGGTGGCAACAGTGATATGTGCTGGGCCCCAGTGTCACAGCAAAATTTCAGCTGTAGTGTTACGTATTTGTGCTGTTTTGATGGGGGTTTTCTTACCCTGTGGATGTGGTTGTTGGTTTGTCCTTGGGTGCATCTGAGAATTGGACTCCCCTCTCCTCAAAATCCACTTTCTTGCAGCAAGGAGCAGTGCAAGGTGTGCATTGCCAGTGGCTCTTTGCACTCTGTGTCATTTTATTTCTGGTGCTAGAAGAAATCAGAGCATCAACAGCTTTTTGTGTGTGCACATACAGTAATTTTTCTTTTGTTTTCTGATTTTAGAGAAAAACAGAATCATGGGATGGCCTGGGTTGGGAGAGACTTTAAAGCTCGTCATGGGCAGGGACACCTTCCATGAGATCAGATCGCTCCAAGCCCCATCCAACCTGGAAATGAAAATCTACTTTACTTTACCAAAAAGACTGAGAGTGTGTTATCATTAAGTGCCAGTGCTCCAACCTTTTACTTGTGGGATTCTAGGTTGTTATAAAATTTCTGCCAAAGACTGAGTTGTTAGGTGCAGTAATATTGTATTTCTTCCTTTCTGATCTTATTTATAATAAATGGAGCTATGCTTAAATATTTTCAGTGAACAAGAATATGAACTTTGTTTTGTAAGTTAGGAATACTGCAGATTTTTACTTTTATGTGGGAACTGAAGTCTCAGTAGCCAAAATAACGACTGTGTTCTATAAACTTCAGTAGAGAGCCAATTTATATTCTCATCCTTATGTCCCTTTAATCACTGTGAATATAGATTTTCCTTTATATTTTTTTCTAATCTTGCTTTTGTTCTTTCTCAAGGGTTGAAATTTTTTTTACCCTTCCCAATTTTTTTGTCTTGTGTCCAACCCCTCCTCTCTTTTGTTAGCTCTATTCCATGTTGTCCACTCCCTGAACTACTGTGATGCTCCTGCTGTATGAACTCTGAATACACTGAAACAATAAAGAGGCAACGATGGGCTAAAAGACATTCATAATATTTAGTGTTTTTCACATAAGAGCTGATGGAATTGCACCAGTGAAAGTTGCAAAAATGGAGAATGGTTGCTGTGTGGTGTGATGTCACTGCTGATGATAAAATAAGTGCTGGTGTCAAGGCTTATTTTCAGTCAGGAAATACTTCAGTAATTGTGTTGTGGCTTTTCCTGGCTCCAGTGGGTTGGATTGTACTCAGTTCTTGTGTAATCTGCAGAGCAGAGAGGGGTGATGCACTCTGTGAATACCAGGCAAACACTTGATGCAGGATTTGGTGAAAGTCAGAATCCTGTGTACAGATATATGTATATGCTAGTTTGCACACAGAAGGCTGTAACCTGATCCTGCACGCCAAAAATAGTAAGCTTTTGTAAAAGGGCTGTACTTTATATTTAGTTCTGCACATTGGGCTATGATTTTGTGGGAAAATTAGCCAGGTCTGAATGCAATTTGGCAATCTTCTGGGAATTCTACCTCCAGAGCATGCAGGTGTCAGCATCTTTGGGTCAGTCTAATGTCATGTACATAGCACATGCATTCCTGCCTTGAGTATCTGATGCTAACACCAGCTCCAGAGCTGCCTGAGCATGGCTGATTCTTTTTTCTTAATTCAGTTTCCAGTTATAATATTTACAATTTTGTTACTTGGGTGTTTTTTGGGTTTTTTTTTGGCAGGGGGAGGGTTTGGGGTGTTTGGTTTGCGGGTTTTTTTTGTGAGCTTGAAAAATGCAGAGGTTAATATTGTCTAAAAATCTCTTTCTAGATGGACCAATAAGGATTCTGACTAACAGGTTTTTGTTCTTAATTCAGTACCATGTAAATTCAAGGTAACCAGGGAAACCAAGAGCTTGCTATCCTTATATACTTTGCAGAGTGCTTTCTGGAAATAGTGTTCTCCAATCTGTCATGATCAGTATTCTTTGAGAACACAATAAATGAAAATAACACAGGTAAGAAGCAAGAAGACAGAATCATTTTATTGTGCAAGTAATCATGCAGTGCTCAAAACTTATCGTTTTGTTACAGATTTACTGGGGGCACTGGAAAATTACTAGATTGAAAAAACCCCTGCTGAATGCATGGTAAAATAGGGTGTGTCACAAATTCAGCCTTTTTGAGCAGTAGCACAGGTGCCTGGAGGGATGCAAATAAAAATGTTCTTCATTAGGAATCAGCTTTATCCCTAAATTTAGGTGCAGTAACAAACATGCACTCTGTTTCTGTGGGTTTCCTCACACGTGGTGTTGCAGATTTTGCACGTGGCAGCCAAGATGTTTCACTTCTTTCCTGCTATATGGAGTTGTAGAGCAGATCCTCCTTCCTTTCCTTCCCGAATTTAGTGTGCCAGAAACCAGGAGCAAGTATGGCCATGTGAGGTCTTGATAAGGAGGGCAGGATGGATAATAAATACCCAAAGCAGGGACCCTGGACAGAGTGATGTTGCTGACTTTACATTTCTGTGATGCTTTGTGATCCCTGGGTGAGTAGAAGTGTGTTCTCCATGCAGGCAGATTTGTGCATCTAATAAAGTGTAAGCATTTGCTGTATCAGAGCCATAAAGTGCATTCATGCTTAGATATTGGTCTAAATTCAGATTCTCCCTAATCAGTAATGCCAAACCAGTAGTAACTTTGATTTTTTTTTTTTTGGAGGCAGTGGTGTGTGATTAACAAATAAAAGAATAAATCTTTCCCTACTTTTAGACACAAGCTTTTTGATTAATATATTATTCCTGAACAGCCAGAGGACTTTTTTTGTGGTGGACTTCAGGAATGGCCTTCACCATGTAGGAAGTGTTGCTTCCAGAACAGTGGCAAACTCACTTCTGTGTGATTGTACATTTGATATATGTGATATACATTTAGATTTTCACCTCCCTGCTATTAACAGAGGTGCTGTACTGTCTCTCAAATTAATTGTGAATCCTATGAAGATATGTAGAAAATGTTTCAAAACAAATTAAAAATTAACGACAAATCAAGCTGGATTTTTCATGTGTGGCGTGTATTCTTTCACCTCCAGAAAACTAGAAGCCATCAAAGAAAGCAAGCATTAAATTCTAATTTGGAGTGACTTATTGAAGGAAAATAATCACTAAAAAGCTGTAATGATATTTTCTGGCAGCTCCCTAATTCTTACATGTTGCTAGTAAAAGCTGCATCAAGCTAGCTGAGAGCCCTGGCTCTCACCTAAGTCAAAGAAATGCATGGTCTGTGATCATTTAGAAGAAATGATACTTTTAAAAACACAGCTGGAGATGGTTTTTGGTTGTTTTCTTAGGGTTTTTTTTTTTGTTCTTGCAGCATGTGGTAGAATCATAGCTGCTGGTTCTGCCATTCATATTGTGTTGCATCCATTGCCCAACAGCAATAAAGAATAAGTAGGCAAAAATAGTGACACTTACTCATATTATAATTGAAAAGAAAATCCAATACAACCTGGTGATTCAGTTCATTGTTGCTGCATGTGCCAATCAATGTCTCAGGTATACCAAAATGAGGGGTTTATCCTCCACTTTAAATCGCCTTCATTTGTTAAAAAATAAGGGGTTAAAAAGGGTCTGTGAAGTTAATTCCCCGTGTGGAATTGCTGTAAATTATGACAGCACTTAGTAGGAAACATGTTTTTTCATTAATCTAATATTAATGAAAGGCCACCTTCTCTCAGAGTCTTGCTACCTTTGTTCATGTTTAATAGATGTGTTTGCACTATTTGAAGTCTTCATTTGCATCTGAAGATGCAAAGGGGGAGCACCCTTCAGAGATGTGTAATGATCTTTTCTTTTGACCAGCAAATCAGGGACCAAAGAAAGAATTTGAGAACTGAAATCACACCTGTCTTGTCAGAATGACACAAGTTGCTTAATTAACTGCTTAAAAGATTCCTGTTTTCTGTGGTTCATGTCAATTCCAGTCAGATTTGCTGAGCTGGGCAGGACAGTATAACCCAAGACACAGTGCATGATCACACTTAAAAGTGAGCTCTCAACTGGATCCAGAGTGGAAAAAGGGGATGTAGCTGCACATCTGAATCAATTTTATTACCTGTATTTAGGATTGGCCAACAGAGCTGGGGAAGGTTCTGGAGCCCCAGGAGGGGCTGAGGGAGCTGGGAAAGGGGCTCAGCCTGGAGAAAAGGAGGCTCAGGGGAGCCCTTGTGGCTCTGCACAAGTCCCTGCCACGAGGGGACAGCCGGGGGGGTCGGGCTGCGCTCCAGGGAACAGGGACAGGAGGAGAGGGAACGGCCTCAGGCTGGGCCAGGGGAGGCTCAGCTTGGCCAGCAGCAGGAATTTCCCCATGGAAAGGGGGCTCAGGCCTTGGCAGGGGCTGCCCAGGGAGGTTTGGAGTGCCCATCCCTGCAGGTGGCACTGAGTACTCTGGGCTGGGGACAAGGTGGGCATCGGGCACAGCTGTGACTCCATGGGCTGGGAGGGCTTCTCCAACATTGTTGTTTCTCTGACATGAGGTACATTTTAGGTATGGAACAGATAAACAACAATTTTATATACTCGATAGTAAAGGGCAGAATACTCAACTGCACTGTTCCATAGGAGCATTGTTTGCTTTTTCACCCCATATATACCTGAAACAATTACAAAGCAGCTGAGAAATCTACTTGGGTGGTTTTAAAGCACAGGAAATGATAAAACACCGCTTCTTGAAATCCTTTCCCACCCAGTTTCTGTGATTCTGTTATTGTGGCTGACATCCACACAGTACTCTGCTGCTGTTAGTGTAATTAGAGCATTTAGGTTTGTTAGTGCATTACCTAAAGGCCAATTAATGTCTTGTAGCACACAAAGGGTACTTTAGATGCCAGTAGTTTCATGTTGATGCACTTTTTAATATTTTTCTTGTGCTGTGTCTCTGCAGGTGCTCTAAATGGCCTGTTGGTCAGAAGTGGGTGCATTAATGTTCAGTGGGTTTAGTCTTGTCATATGGGGCTTTGAACAAAGGGCATAGAAATGTGCCAGTCTGTATCCCACTGGATGCTGCACTTGGAGCAGGAGGTTGATATTCCTTTGGGAAGGCGTTCCCTATTTATTTCAAAGCTGCAGGCAGAAATTACCTGTTTTCTTTACAGAGTTACTCATCCCATCACAAGTGGTATCTTCATTTTTAAAAGTGTTGATAAGAGATAAAATCTTGACCTTTTAAACGAGACTTCTTAGGCAGCTTAGTGAATTTATTTTCACAGTTTGGTGTATCAGGAATAAGTGATGGCAACATTCTTTGCAATAACAAACAAAATGAGAGCTTTGCAACAGTTTCCCATGTTTTTCCAAGGTATATTGACTTGACACAAACCAGCCCCCACAAGTACTTGTCACACAGGAAAATGCCACATCATTACTGCATTTTGCTCCCCAAGCTGTACTTTCCATTTTATTATGTGTAATGTTCTGGTATTTCAATCTATATTTTAAATAAAAAGAGGTAATATAAATACACATGTCAAATATTAAATCTTTCTTATGTAAATTTCTGTTAAAGAATGAATTTTTAGGTAG
This sequence comes from Pycnonotus jocosus, assembly GCA_013400435.1. NCBI lineage: Eukaryota > Metazoa > Chordata > Aves > Passeriformes > Pycnonotidae > Pycnonotus > Pycnonotus jocosus. The sequence goes on along the minus strand of VWYP01005921.1, from coordinate 41,536 downwards.
GTTTGGGACTTCTTGCATTTGTTTGGCATTGGATTTTTGAGAATTAATATTGCTAATTTTGAGGTATGATGTGTTATGTAAGAAACCTTTTCTAAATGATAACACATTCTAAAAGAAATATAATTCTAAACACATATAATTTGTTTAATAAATCACATTTGTAGCAATTTTACAAATCATCATTCCTGTAGAGAAGAAATCAGCCATGCCCTTTTCAGATGGCATGTTAAAATATGTTTATTTTTTAGCCAAACCACCACATTTTTTGCATTCCACACCTTCAGATTCCCATTCCTAGGACAAAGAACACAATTTTATGGGTTTGATGGAGAAAAAGTGCTGCAGTGCCCTAAAGAAAATCTTCCTCAGAGATACCCTAGCTTTTCCTTTATGGAGAAGGGTTATCCTGTGCTATCCTGGGATGTGGCTGGGAATGGTGCTCCAAGGAAACAAGAGCACACTGTCTTGGATTGTAATGCAGGATGTAACCAGCAGTTTGTATTCTATCACCAGCTGTTAAAACCAGAGGTTGCAGCGTTCTTTATCCCTTCCAGGACCCATCCTCCCTGCAGGGGATCTCTGCTGTCCATGGGCCATCGAGGCTCAGCCATGGCTGAGACAATTCCATCATCCATGGGGAGATGCTGCACCCAGGGGAGGAGCCCAGCATTCCTACCTGGATAAACCTGGGATTGGGAACAGCAGCACAGCCTGTGTGCACTGGATTATTGACCTGGATAAACAAACCCTGGGATTGGGAACAGCAGCACAGCCTGTGTGCACTGGATTATTGACCTGGATAAACCTGGGATTGGGAACAGCAGCACAGCCTGTGTGCACTGGATTCACAGAGGAAAATCAGACCCATTTCACCACCACTGGACTCTGCTACAGGATCATCTCTGCTCCAACAGAACCACATCTGTCACTCCAGGAGGACTTGACTGGGCTGCTCCCAGCACCCTGACCAGCAGAGTGTCAGGGTATGTTCTGACTGTCAGTGTTTTCTTTTTGTTTGTTTGCTTTTTGTGTACTACTGAATTTTTATTTTTGATGTTCCTAGTAAAGAAGTGTTATTCCTACTTCCATATCTTTGCCTGAAAGCCCCTTAATTTCAAATTTATAATAATTCAGAAGGAAAGGATTTACATTCTCCATTCCAAGGGAAGCTCTGGCTTTCCAAACCAAGACACACACTTTGAGTAGCATTGATGGCACTAAAGCTTTGGGGCTAGTAGAGATCTCAGCAGACGTTTTTGTAGGAACATTGTATGTGTTCACCTTCCTGCAGATAACACAGAGGGAATTTAAGGAATCTATTGTGCAAAATGACAGCAGCAGCAATTATTAAAATAATGTTGGTAAGATGAATTTTTTTCATGTCAGAAAACTCAGAATAAGGACAACTACTATGTAAAGGATTTTTTAGCTATTTCCTGTGCAATGTTTTACACTTAGCCTGTATTGCCAGGTCTCTGCAAGTCAGGAAAAGCCCCTTCTTCTGTGTCACAGACTTGACTCATTGACTGGATTTGTTTTGTAAGATAAAATTTATGTTGCTCACCTCATCATAAACAGGAGGGTTGAAGCACAGAGGTATACAACAAATCCTGGTGAGCAGAATTACAAGCCTTACCATTGCACATATCCTTGTGATGAGTTTGAAAAAAAAATGTTCTGAAGAATGTAAAGGAAAAATAAGAACAACTTGAAGTTGGAAACTGTGATTGCAGAGGTGGGTCGTGTTTCTGTGTATTGAGAATTAAAGGCAGTGTAGAGGAAGTGAGAGAGGAGGTGCTGCGTTGTCCCCTGGGACTGAAGGAGACCTTGGGAGCTGTAATGAGGCACCAGAGCTCTGATAGCAGGTGATAAACTGTAAAGTGGAATATTAACTTCCTGGGATTTGAATAGAATCAGACTGAGTGAATAATGAGGCATTTCAGTAACAAGCAAGTGCTTGGCGTTTGAGCTAAGCCCTGTGAGTTCCAATAAAAAATCCAGTTAAATTTGATCTCTCTACTTAAAAGAGAGAAGGGAGTAGGAGGGAAAGGAAAAAGAAAACTCTACAGAAACCACCAAACACCAGACAAGCAAAACAGCCAAGTTCTTTCTGTAGGAAAACAACAATTTTCATGGATTCTACACCTGTACCATCCTGCCTGGGAGAAGAACCATAAAACTACAGCTGGATCTTATGTTTTTTTCTTCATGCAGCAGCTAAACGCACTCATATTAACTTAAAAAATCAACCAACAAGTTTCTGTAGCTGTTAGTTGTGCATTCCATGAAGATCTCCTCAGCTTTGCTCTTTTTAGCTGGGTAATTTGCACTTGGTTAAACTCTCCCGTGGATTCCCCTGGTCTGTGGCTTGTCACAGCAGACCACTGTGCTTCCTTTGGAGCCATTTCACCATCCTAATTAAATTTGTGATTATGCTTATTTAGCTGCTATTTGCTTCGCAGAATCAAATGTTTGAGAGTTTGGTGTCTGCTCATGAGTGCACTAAAAGTAACTGCTTTAATTAAACAAAAAAAAATGAAGTTTGTTCTGTGGTTTGAAGTGCAAACATTATTACCAACTTCACTAGTCACTGCTTATTTTAATAGAGGGGTATAACTGCCACAGTAAATGCTTAACTCTAAATTGCACATTCTTATAAAGGAGACCTGTTCGATGGGAGTTTTTGTGTTTCAGGGTAAAGGTTGAAAAGTTCTTAAAATTGTAGACTGAAGTTACAATTTTTTTGGTTGAAGTTATAATTTTTGCTTTGAATAGAAGTGTCTTAACTGTTCTCTTAAAAACTCTCTGAAAATTGCCTCACTCATATTTTGGGGTGATTTTCTTACTTGGTGTTTCATTTCAGAAAAAGAAGGAGGTTTTTTGTCATACTAACAGTATTTTAATACCTATCTAGAATTTTCACAAGTATTTAAAAATTCTTGTTGTCTTAAAAGACTTATAAACTGATTATTTGAGAGACATTTCCCAGATCAGGCTTGAGGCTCAGCTGTTTGCATTCAGGTGATTGTTTGCACTGTGATCATCTTAAACTTGGAATATTTTTTTTAATGGAAAAAAATAAATCCATATTTTTAAGGAGTAGATAAACCATTCTAATATTCATTTGGTTTAAGAGATGGAAAGAAACAGGCTGTGCAGCTCCTGAAAAGAGCTGTTTATTCATAAAGTTATGATTCTAGGAGATCACTGAAGCCCATTTAGTATTTATCCATCTCTAGGGTGGGATTTACTTATTTCTTGCAATTGAGATCTAAGTGATAACATCGTGTTTGTGATAATACTGTGCAGAGAACTGGAATTTGGATGAATGGTGAGGACAGAACTGGAGACTGAAGCAAAGCTGTGGAAAGCTGGAAGAATGGCTCCAAGGATGGCAAAGCTCTTGAGGAGGTTGGATAAAATAACTGCTGCATTCCAGACATGTTGCTTAGTTTGGCATCCAACACTTTCTCAAAGACAAATAAATTCTATAATAGCCACTTCAAGAGATGGAGCACAGCATGCAGATTAAGACATGTTTAAACACTGAATTTAAATATGCAAATCATGGGCTGAGCATAAGCTGCTGTTCCTACTTTTGTGTGGGCTTGTTTAGCTTAAAAGCTCACAAGAGGCTGGGATGAAGCAGTGCCCCAAGGGCAGAGTGATGCAAGGTGGGGGTCCCTGGAAGTGCATTAGGAAAAGGATCCCTGGTTAATAGGGGCACAGGGAAAGGGTTCTACTTGTTTCCATTTTTCCAAGGAATTTAGCAAGCCATGAGAGGTTAGAATCCCTGCTCCACTGCCCCAGGCCTAGCTTTTGGCCTGTAGCTTGTTTTGTGCTCCTAATGTCAGGATTTTATCAGAAATTTTGTGTTCAATAACAGAATTTCAGCAATAGAAATAAATCAATAGCTGTTTTTGTTTTAATAAATGGATATTTTCTGATGGATAATTCTATTCTATTGAATTTCTATTAAATGACTGGCACCCTAAGTACAGAGACCTCTGCATCAACTGCATCTCCTTCAAGGTTTCCTTGACGAGGAGATTCTTTCCCCTTGTAATGAAAACAGTGCCTTGGGAAGGCCAAAGGGACTGTTTGGTCCTCCAAAAGGGTTTTTGCAAAGCAGTCCCTCTCACTTTGCAGTGCAGAGCCATGATCTGCATAAGAAACAAGGGTAAAAGCCTTCTAGGAATAGAAGCAGCCCTGCAGGTATTGGCTAAATATTTTTAGCCAATAAGAATAAAATAGAGAAATAAAACCAAATACTTCTTTGCAAATTTAGTACTGTTTATAAATCCAGAGCCTTCCATGTGTTACCATGTGTTTAATTTACCATGTCAGCTCTTGACATTTTTCTGATAAGTATGAAAGATAAATCTATCACTGTTTTTTTTTTCTTTTTAACTGCAATTGCATTTTCAGCATAGCATGCACTGAAATAATAGATTGCTTAGCAAAGCAAACATATGAAAATGGTGTTTTGAATTTCTGTGTAAGCAGTAATTAGGGAACTGCTTGTCAGTTTTAGAGCATTGTGAAATATTATGGCATATTGTGACTTTATTTCCACAGAATCTGTTACATACCTGTCACGTTAATTCAACTAAAAAGCATTCTTTATGACAATTCATATAATATCATAAAGGCAGCCAGTCATGTTTGTAACTGAATCATTGCATGTCTCACTGTTGAAATTAAATTGGAAAGGAAAAAGAGAGTGCAAGAAGATTAAGTTCAGGATAAAACACATTTTAAAGGATGGAGATTTTAGTTTCCCGTTCCTCTTGCAATCAAAAAATTCTTAAGATGTGAACTTGCTTAATTAGACATATCCACAGGAATTAATGTATTGTCTAGTGTTGACAGATGTGATCACGTGAACCACAACAAAATACCCAGCACTGATGAAAAAATGTAAAACTTTTATTGTTGTTCAGTTCTTACGGGGCAAGATGGATTTTTACATTTATTCAGTGACTCTGTGTTAATTCTTTGTTGGTCCACGTTTACTGTTGACCAAAGTGGACTCGTGGCTGTTCTCTCATAACAAGATATAAGGTTTTCATGTAAGTAGGTTTAATTATTTTCTAAGCAATTGGATGGATCCCTGCCAGTTGTGTGCCAGTGGAAATTATCTAAGGTTTGAAACAGGAACTTTACTTGCTGTCCTTGTGAACAGCAGGCTACACAAATGAGAAAGAATGATCCTTTATTTCTTGGTTTGGTCAGTTAGGTTTTGGTTGTTTGGAGGTTTTTTTAAGCTTTCTCATGCACTGCTTGGAATTAATTCAATTTGTGTGATTGGTGTCTCAAGCCTATCTCTTGATAATAAATATGATTAGGTCTTATCTGTCCATCTTTGTTTTGTCATCATTTCCAGTTGTTTTCAGCAGTCTGTACATTGCTCAAGCAGCACCAGGTGTCAGCTCAAGCATTTTTACTTGGGCATGTCTGTGTCCTCTTATCTCCTAGGGCAGGGACAATGAAAGAGTTTACAACATTTCTGGGAAGTGGATGTTTCGGAAAAGTGGGCTTGCAATCTCTGAAGCTATTTTAAATAAGTTATTTGACTTTGTTGTGTCCTCACAACGTGCTGGAGTTGAATTACCTGGAGCTACACACAGCTGGTGCTGCTGGGCAACCTTATCACAGTTTCTAGATGGTTATTTCCCTCTGAATAGCAGTTATAATTAATACTGTGTAGTGAAGCATCCCTCTACTGATTTGTTTTTATTAACATGGCCTAGAACAGTGATAGTCAATATCATTAAATATTTTTATCCTTCTTGGATAAAAGTAACAGAGTGGATATTAACTGAACAAATAAAAAGGCTTTATGAAACATTGTTATAGAGTTATCTATGCACTTGTCAGGCTTTATTCCTCTCTGAAATGGTGCAGATTTTTTCCAATAACGTTTACCACAAGCTGAAGTGTTTTTTACACCACTTCAAAACAGAAGTTGTTAATAACAGTGCTGGTATCTACTAAAAGGAGCTATTGCTCACTTAAAGGTAGTTTAATATTCAAGATTACTCTTTGCTTTGCTTTCCATCTCAAAAAGAGCTGTGCATTTTGGGGCTTCTTGGTTTTACTTCCAACTTTCAGATTCAATTTTTAAAATCTTGCCAATGTTTTCAGTTATAACAATTATGACTTCTTTAGAAGTTATGACTTCTATTCCTCATTCTGTGTCCATTCCCATCATGCTCCAAGGGACATGAGCTGATTTAAATGTTGTATTAATTAACAGGAGGAATACTTGGGAAGTGGGGACTGTGGTATTATTTTCTAAATTAAAACAGTAGATGTAGTTCTATTTATATTTTATTTGACTGTGCTTACTGCTATGTGCTGGGATGTTCAGCACATGCACCCAGCTTCAGTTGGACAGAATACAATCTTAATTAAATGATTCTGGAAAAGCTGGTAGCTGTACTTTTGGGTTGAAATATTATTTTTTTTCTGTCTGATTTATATATTTGAGACAGTTTTTTGTTATCCAAGTGGGAAATCTTAGGAGATTATAACTGCTGATTTTGAAGATCCCAATCCTGTAACAACTGATTTTGATGGCTCCTCAATACTAATTACTGCTTAAGCATTTGCTCTCTTTTATGAATCATTAAAAAATAAGAAACCATGAATAAAAGTAGTGTGGTTTTTAGTTTCAGCTGAATGTACTCTCATAAATGCAGATAAGTTTTTTCCCTTTTGTTAAGTAGTCTTTGCCACTGAATGATGCAAATATATTCTATATCAGAGAATCATTTAGGATGGAAAAGACCCCTGAGATCTTCAGCCCAGTTGTTAACGTGACACTGCTAAGAATCTATATGTGTGGATATATTTATATATCTATATACACACACAGACATATCTTTTATATATATGTAGGAGTTACTTGTGAGAGGAGCAGTGCATCTGGTGAGTTTTGATTAATCCCTAATTTAAGGTTGCAACTGTAGAACTGAAAAATCAGTTCTTCTAATTTAGGATATTTTAATTTTTTTCTGAAAGAAAAATTAAAAAGAATGATTGAGATTTTTTCTGTGTGAATGGGGAAAACCCAGCAACAAAGAGGCACACACCACACACACACACACCCCTTTGGGAATATTATTGTCAAATGAAAATTGAGAAACTAAGTCTGTCTGCAGATGTTTTGAGACATGGCTGTCCAGGGATATTTGCTGTAGAAGAGAGGAATCATTGGAGACTAAAAGTCTGGCTGGAATTACAGCTCACATCAGGACTTCTTTACAAAATTTCCATTTTTATCTTTTGGTGGTTGTTGAAGAAAAGATGTTCTGATAAGGCAAAACATTTGTCTTCTGACACCATAGGCATTGTCACAGAAATCCCTTTTCCACTCTAATTTTTGAGGAGGATACTTTGGGCTGAGTTCAGATGTATCTCTTGGCACTCCAATGGGGAAAAGAAATATTGAGAATGATCTATTTCCTGGTTTCTCTTGATGAGGAAGCAGGAAAAATCTGGATGACACAGGTTTTGCTTGATCTTTACTCACATGCTCCTCTGAATTGTACTTTGTTTATGTTCAAATGTTCCAATTCTCTTTTGTTCTGAAAAGCCAAAAGAGCTGCACCAAGTCCACAAGGATGGAGGCTTCCAAGCAGAGTGGACTACAGGGTTTTAGCATTCATTTTTTAACGTTTGGGTGTTTCTCTCTAAAGTGACAGTGCAGATAAAACTTTCCTTGAGAAGAAACACCCCCGTTCTGCTGGTGTAGGAAAATAAAATACTGGTTTTGTGTGCTTGCCAATGGGTGGAGAGGGACTTAGGTATGGATGTGACTTGGCACCCCATGTGACCAGAGTGATGGCATAGGAATCATTCCTGGGAAGGAAAAATAAATAACACAGCATGAGAGGTGATACTCCTCCCCCAGCTCTGAAAGAAAGAATTTAAGCTTGATGGGAAAAAATTGCATGGCAATACTCACTATTTCCAGTACTTGACAGTTCTCATTGTTACCAGGAGTCCCATTTCATGTGTTTTATAAATATTTCAAATCAAGGTCCCTTAGATGAAGATATTAAGATGCCATCATTTCACAGCAGAATGTCATTGGTGACAGGTAATTTTGAAATGTTCCAAACAGGTTTTCTTCTTTATAATTTTTCTTATTTTTCAGTATTCCTAAATCCTCCCTGATTCCTTTCACACTTCTGTCTTCCCAGTCAGATTTCATAAAGAAGGTGGCAATGAAAATGCATATTAAAACACTCTGGAAATTTAAGTATTAAATGAAATAGTGCTTGAGTATTTTACTGTGATTTTTTTCATGTAATCTATTACTTTTCTCGAGTTTATGATTTTTTTTTTCACTTGAGGAGAAATTCTTGATATATAAGGTGAAGAGAGAAAACTAATTCCCTGGCTGTAGGAATGTTAAGGCAACACATCTTAATTTAAGTAAGTTCTCACTCGATGGATATCTTGTAGTAAAAAGTAAACTGGTTCAAAGTAATTTATCTTTTAATTTTCTAGGAGTTTTGGATTGTGACAAATGGAATACTCTCATTTTTCATAAGTTAAGTATGTAATTAGAACAATTTCACACATGTTTATTATTTGGTTTTCAAGAAGCTCTGATTTTGTTGTGTAACTAATGGTGGAGTGTAGAAGGATTACAGTGGATTAATTTGCAGCAGCTGTTGTAACAACATCTTAATAGTTCCTAAGTATAAAGGTAGGACCTGTTTATCTCTTTTTAATTGTGTAAAGTACATATCAGCTGCTAATAAATCTATGATGTCTAGCTAGGCATGAAAGATGCTTCAGATATAAATTGTCTCTTATATTTAACTAGCTCTGGGCTGCAGATGATTTTGACCCAGCTTCAGCAGAAAATATAATGAGTATGTGTTTGCTACTGTGGTCTTCTTTCACATTAGAATACAAATTTTGGTAAAAGTTTTGACATAATAATTTTCTAGTGTACTTCCTGAATGTGTGCTTGTAAGGGAATGAAGAACATGTTGAAGTTTTCTATGGAAGGAACTGGGTTTGAAAGGTGGGATTATTGGATTTGAAGCAATCACTGAACCACGGAATGGTTTGGGCTGGGGGGGATCTTTAAACCCATCCAGTGCCACCCCTGCCCTGTTCAGGGACACCTTGCACTGTCCCAGGCTGCTCCAAGCCCCAGTGTCCAACCTGGCCTTGGGCACTGCCAGGGATCCAGGGGCAGCCACAGCTGCTCTGGGCACCCTGTGCCAGGGCCTGCCCACCCTCACAGGGAACAATTCCTGCCCAAGATCCCATCCAGCCCTGCCCTCTGGCACTGGCAGCCATTCCCTGGCTCCTGTCCCTCCAGCCCTTGGCAATTGTCTCTCTCCATCTTTCCTGCAGCTCCCTCAGGCCCTGCAAGGCCACCCTGAGCTCAGCCCAAAGCTTCTTCTGTCCATGCTGAACAATCCCAATTCTCTCAGCTTTCCATCTAAAATGAACATTAGATCTGGTGCCACCAGTTATGTACAGCAATGAAATATTCATTTCTCAAATGTATGAAGATGTACATAAAAAAGTTCTTTTGACCTTACAGTTTCTCACCTGAAACTGCACTAAAAGGTGTTCCAGATACTGATAGCTCTCATGGTAGAAAACTGTTAATTTCCAACTTAAATCCATGAACCCTAATTTGCCTTGCTCTTTAAGGAAAATGATTTTTTGATCCTTTAATTTTTTCCATCTTTTTCTTCATGTCTTTCCTATAACTTGTCAAGGCTGTGCTGGCAACACCCCAGAGTTTTACAGCATCCTCTGCAGGTGCACCCACAGAAACCTGGGGACCAACAGCCTCACCTGGCTCTGCAGGCAGGGAGGGTCTCTGTGTGCTGGGCTGGCCCAAGGGGAGGGACAGAGCAGGAGATGTGAGCCTCCACCAGGAAACAGCTCCAGGAGGCTGAGCTCTGCCTGCTCACCTGTTTGATAGGCTGCCCTGGCAACAGCAGCAACAGGAAAAGGAGTAGGCAAAGGCATCATACCTATAAACCATCCTCTCTGTGTGGCAGTGACACCGTGTGTGCACACCTATCGTGGGTCATTCCCATTTCCCATCCCTGCTGAGGCAGGAACAACTGGAGGTCATGTTCTGTTTGCCCTGTTCTGTTTGAGATGATGCTTTGGCAGTGCACTTTCCCATAGGATTGATTCCAATACCTCTAGTGAATATAACCTGCTTTTAGCATTATAGCTTTGTGTTTGGCTGGCACAAACGTGGTTTGCAGCAATAAGGGTGTTTTGCAGGGATGGCTTCTAATGCATCCATCTCCCTTTTCTTCTCCACAGCCATTTCTGATTGATGAGATCTTTGCTGCAGCCTAGGATTTTTCTTAGTTAGCTGAATCCTCTTGACTTTTATACTTATGGCTTTCATTCCCAGCCTGTATCTCCACTCATGGAGATAATCCAGTTCATTTGCCATGATATCTCATTTCTGCTCCTTATTGACACTGGTCCTAACTTTGTTTCAGCAGTGCTCATCTGTTCCTCGTGCCAGGGTAATACAAAGAAAGTACTAAAAAAATGGGTTTCGAGAATGAAGTTGATTCTTCCATTTCAGAGTGTGGTTAGGACTTAATTTGACATTTTTCACACTCAATAGCATTAAAATCTCTGTCTTCTTTTTATTTTCTTGTGGTATCTGAGTGGTTTTAGCTGAATATAAAACAATGCCATATGTAAGGCATACAGCTTTCAAGTCATAAGTCAGAATAAAACAAACCTTATTTTCTTATGTTACTACCATGTAATATATGAATATAGATGTCACATTTAGATAAAATTCACTTCCTTTCTGGTTGAATTGTTGTCTTGAGAAATATCAATGTTCCAATTTGCAGAAAAACTCAGTCAGCTACTTAAGCAGCATAATGCCCTGTAAGTACTAAAATAACATTCAAAGAACACTGCAACCTGTTCTTTCATGCAGGTTTAGTGCATCCTGACTATGTGCTTTTCTTTGTCTCCATCATCAACACATTATTCACTATAATATTAACAGTGTCAGAATTACCTCTTGAAATACAGGTGATAAAAAGAGAAAGACCAAATTGCTGAACAAAATAATGGGAAAAAAACCGAAACAAACCCAACCAAAAATCAACCCAAAAAAGTAGCTACAGGGCTGTCCTTCATGACAGATTTCCCTGTTAGCTCAGTCTTTTCTGTGTTGGACAGGATAGAATTTGATTCTGATGGTAGTCAATGTAACATTGTCAGAATATTGTCTAAACCCCTCAGGGTGGTAACTATGAACTCACTTTGTGCATGAGGCAAAGAGTTCATGTGTTCCTGAGTCTTTTGAGGAGTATTTACCGTGCAATGTGGTGGTGGCTGTGTGCTTTGGGGAGGGGTTAAGGGTCACTTTTTTATTATTTTTTCTTTTTCTTTGTTGTTGTTGTAAAGCTCTGTTTCAGATTTGACATTATCTCATTTCCCCAAAACAGATTCTTTGTGTCTTTCCAAAAATGCTGCTTTGGGATCACTAATTGTGGCAAATTGTAGAGTTAATGAAATACACAAGCTTTGTGCAAACCTCCCATTGCTGGAAAGAGCTGCCTGGTATCTCCCAAAGCTCTGCTGGCCTTGCTGTGCTCTAATTGACTGAGGTGTAGCTTAGAGTCAATATTATCAAGTGACACAGAGGATACAGTGTGGTTGCAAATCTGGTGCAAAGGCAAGCTGCTTGTCCTCATCTTGAGTAGCATTTGGTAACCTCAACTCAGAGCTTTTGGGTTGATTTCTGGGAAAATGCAGCACAGGGGTGAGAGGTTCTACAAGCAGTTTTCCTTCAGTTGTGTTGGGCTTCTAAATCAGCTAACCCTATAAAACTGAGCACTTATCAATCAATTTATTAATTTCATTCTAAAACCATTCTTAATTGCTTTATGGCTCGAGTGGTTTATGAAGTAAATATAATTAGCTTTTTCCTAAACGAGCAAAGCTGGCATTGACCTTTGATACAGCATTGTAATTTCAGACAATATTTTCAAGTTCATGGCAACCTTTATTCATCACCATTGCAACCCAGAGCTAAATGGTTTCCCCTCTAGTCATATTATTAATGTGGTATTCTACTTAAATGTCCCAGTGTAACCTTCTGCTAATTAACACATGCACAGAAAAGTTTATTCTGCATTTTCAATACTTGGGCCTCTGGCTGTCTCAGGTGTCTTTTTGAAAATCATTTAAAATCAGAAGGATGTCTGTGTTGTGGGTGTGGTTTGGGTTTGGTTTGATTTAATTCTTTCGTGACAACACTTAAAGTTCATTACACACTTCCAGCTTTCCCATACAGATTAGGATATAAGTATAAATCTGTGTTTAGAAATAGAAGTGCTCAATGCTGACGCTCTCCATGAAAATTTACAGTTATTTCAGAACCAAAGATTGCAGTTTGCTGACTGTAATCCAGTTAATTTTGTCAATATTGAAGTGGCTAATGCAATTGCTTATTTTCTGTGTGTGCTCTCACAAGATGTAAAAAGGAGTCTATAATTAAGCACTAAAATAAATAAGATGTAATAATGAATTACCTTATTTAAAATGAAATAGTAATACAGTGTCTCTGTCATGGGGGTTGTGAGGGTGTTTTGAATGGGCAGGGACTGAATTGTCTGCCTTTCTTGGCAGAGTCTTTATAATTTTGCAAGAATTCTGATGAGGACTGTAGGTAATATGTTGATAGCCGTGCCTGTCTGCTCTTGAGGAACATGTCATGGGCTTTGGAGAAATTTACAGAATACGAGAAAGAAGGGAAATCATTCTAATTGTGATTAAATAAAGATCCACATCCTTGTAAAAACATCCTTGTTTTTTTGTCTTGAGAACTGGACTCCCAGGCTTTAGTTCAGTCACAAGGTCCAAGAGTTTCTGTGACTTTCATTGACTTCCCACAGTGATGTGGATGTTAAAATGTGTGAATTTGGGAGATTTATGCATGCAATAAGTTCATAAGATGTGGTAGATNAGTTTGCTGACTGTAATCCAGTTAATTTTGTCAATATTGAAGTGGCTAATGCAATTGCTTATTTTCTGTGTGTGCTCTCACAAGATGTAAAAAGGAGTCTATAATTAAGCACTAAAATAAATAAGATGTAATAATGAATTACCTTATTTAAAATGAAATAGTAATACAGTGTCTCTGTCATGGGGGTTGTGAGGGTGTTTTGAATGGGCAGGGACTGAATTGTCTGCCTTTCTTGGCAGAGTCTTTATAATTTTGCAAGAATTCTGATGAGGACTGTATATGTTGATAGCCATGCCTGTCTGCTCTTGAGGAACATGTCATGGGCTTTGGAGAAATTTACAGAATACGAGAAAGAAGGGAAATCATTCTAATTGTGATTAAATAAAGATCCACATCCTTGTAAAAACATCCTTGTTTTTTTGTCTTGAGAACTGGACTCCCAGGCTTTAGTTCAGTCACAAGGTCCAAGAGTTTCTGTGACTTTCATTGACTTCCCACAGTGATGTGGATGTTAAAATGTGTGAATTTGGGAGATTTATGCATGCAATAGGTTCATAAGATGTGGTAGATAGAAGAAAAGGGAAAAAAAGGAAGAAGAGTGAACACAATCACAGAATAAAAATTCACTCCTGGATAGAAATCTTTTTGAAAGGTTTTGAAATGAGAGGAGTTAGTTGGGTGCATTTGGTATTGCTGGTTATGGGGAGAGGCTGCTGGGTTAGTGTTGCACATTTCACTGTGGAAATGTGCTATTTCTTGTTTTGAGGAAATGATGCAGAATCACATCAGCTCTAAAAGTTGTTGTGTTCAAGCCATTTATGAAAAATTTATCAGACTTGGGTTTCCAAAGGAGAGATTTGAAACTTCTGCCTCTGACAAGGGAGAATTTCTTTATTTAGGTGGGCTTGTCCATCAGTAGGGAGAGATGCACCAAACACAGACTGTTCCCAGGGCAGCTGCTGCCCCTCACCCTTACCCCATCACAGCAAACACAGGAACCCCAGGAGCTGCACTGTCTACTGAAAAAACAAATCCTTTCCTGCTGCACACCAAGGACAACTTTCAGCCCAAAGCACAACCAAGGGTGGCTGAAGGGAGGAACAAGAAGGATGAGACCTCACAACCTGGAGCTGGAATTGGACAATTCAACCCCAATATGCAAATGGACCAAAACTTATCAAAGTGTGAGACCTCGTGACCATTTGTCCATTTTGTGACCATTTTGGGTCCACCTTGGATGTAGCCCTGGCCAGGCTCTTGTCCTGCCCAAGGTGTATCCTGGAGGCCTTTCAGCAAATCCCTACTTTATTCTCCAGCTCTGTCCAGTCTCTGTTCCAGCTCAGCCTTCCCAAGACATCAACATGACAAAGGGCATGGCTCCCAGTGCCAGAGGGCAGGGTGAGATGGGATATTGGGAAGGGATTGCTCCCTGGGAGGGTGGGGAGGCTCTTTAGCTATATCTGTACACCAGCCAAAGTATCCCATTCTTTTCAGTCTTTGGAAGTTTCTATCAGCACAGATTAGACGTCAGAATAGGGAAAAATGCTGTGGAAGAGAGGGAAGAACAGAAGAATAGGAGGTGAGAAACAAACAGTTAAGAAAATTATAATAAATTGTACAAATTTCTAAAGCTGTGTAGTTTCTTTCTACAAAAACAATTTTTTTTTTTTATTTCTACTTCAATTAATATAATAAGGTCTTACAGTTTAATTTACAACAGCCAGCTAAACTCCCTGGGAGGTGCTCTAGTGGTAATTAGTCATCTGAGAAAATGTAGCAAACTCCAAATAACTGGCAGATTCATAAACACAACACACTTACAGTGCTGATGGAATTTCAGTGTTTTTTTTTTCCTTACAGAAATATGTACACTATGCAGTGTGCAACGATGCACATGGACACATACCTAATGTTGTGGGGGAAGAGTTTAGCTCACAGGTTTTCTCTCAATAGAGGATGGAGAATTGATGTTTTCCTTGTGGGTGAAAGTGTTGGAAGTGATGTCATCACCCATTTGTAGAACCTTGTCTGAAACTCTGGCCAGAAAAATGGAATTTTGCTTTTTTCCTGTTTTTAAAAGACAGTAAATGTGGATTCAGGCTGAGACTGAGCCTGAGACAGGCACAGCTCTGTGCCTGCTTTGCAGTTCTCCAGGTAAATCCATCCTGCTTTTGATGGTCCAGCCAGGAATGTCCAACCTTGCAGTGAGGAAGAAGGGATGCTTAAAGGAGTGAGAAAATAACCTCCTTTCCAAAATTCAACACATTATTGCAGGTTTATATTTTGGGAAATCTGGCCTTTAAATCATGATTTTGGTCTTTGGCTGTCAGCCCTTTCACCATACAAGTGCTGTGTATTTAAGCCCAGTTTTCCTGCCTTATAATGTGGTTCATTGAAATATACTGGAACTGTACATTGCTCTCATTATATACAGTCATATTAAACTCCATGGTGCATGGATTTTTCACTTCAATGTGACTTTGTGTAGTAAAAATGTATATAGTGAAAGGAATTCTTAATGAGGTAGCTCCCAAGTCTTCTCAAAGAACAACTAAGGGAAGGAGAATAAAAATTTATTATCACGTTAGCTCATAATTTACCTTATAGTCACAGATGTATCTTTCTATATTTCTTTTTCCAAGGCATCCACAGTTGTACAACATACTTCTTATCCTTTTATTCCCTAATAAAGTGTCGTTGTTTTAATAGTTTAGGTTTGGGCTTGCTATTGGTGCTAATTCTCTACAAAGAAGAGAACTGGGAGGGGAACAGATGCTTTTGTTGTGGAATGAAGTTAAGCAAGGAAGGAGTTTGTAGGTAAATGGGTCTAAAAGGAAAGCAAGGAAATTTTCAGTACTTTCAGTAACACCTAATAAAATTCTCTTTTTAAAAAACCAAACAGATACCTTGAATTAAATTCAGTGTTCTAAGTCATCACTGTAAAATTATATTGGCTGTGTATGAATGTTCTGGCAAAGTTTAAGATGTTCTCTGAGAATTCAAAGCTCTAAATGTAAAAGAAAATAGGATAAAAGAAAAGGAAGTCTATCACTCTCATTTTTTGATGAAAAGCTGACACTGAGGTGTCTCAGCAGTATATGCTGCTACCTCTGTCCCTATAAAATATTTCCAAGTTTCATTCATGGTGGTTTGAAAAGCCTAAATTGTAAATTTGAAGGAAGAGATCAGCTGTTTAAAGTTGGGGTATATTTATAGGTTGACACAATTAACTCTTGAATCTTCTATGAACTCAAAATAAGTAGACTCATGCCATGAAATTAAGGTGTTGTTTTCAGTGTTTGGCCTTCAGAATCACATTGTGCACAAACCACAACATGGATTATAGCTCCTGTGTCTCACTTGAATGTGAAACTTGAGACCTGATGCTATAAATGTGGTTTTAGAAACTCAGCTGCTTGGTTTACATTCATTTTTTCAGCTCCCTGTTCTCTGGAATCTTTTTATCCAAAGAACCTGCATAGCAAATGAAATTCAATGGGCTCATTTTCAAACTGCAGCTAATGTCAGGCTGCTATGGAAAAAAACAGATGGAACTTCTTGTGTCTGTTCTGCAGTGATAGGTCAAGACCAGTTTGGCTTTTGTTAAGAGATTTGTTTGATATTGAGATAAGTTATTAGTTTTTTAGTGCCCTAAGTTAAGGATTCATATCATTTAATAGACAACTGTTTGTAGTTGGTTGGTTGAGACACAATTCTGAAATTTTAATGTCAGAATGAAGGTTACAATCAGGGAGGTATCAATCCTGTTCAAGACCAAAGCAAACATCCTGAACATCTTTCAATTTTTTGTTGAAATAAATTTCTTTTTTTTTAGAAGCAACTACACACTGCTTCTCCCTTTTGACTGGTGATCTTTAAAGGAAATTAAAATTATTAGAAATTTTTAAACCTAAGAAATTAAATGAATTTTGTGGTATATGAGTTTGATGCTGTATTAAAAAGATGCTTAAGCAGTGCTTAAACACCTTCAAGGTTCCTTCCCCTCTCCCTCACAGTGTGGTAAATGTACCAAAACCTGCAGCATTAGTCATAGGTTAAGTTCTGTCCATGAACAAAAAGACTTTGAGAGATTTCTGGGATCGAGACTTGTGGAAATTCTGGGCTAAAGGAGTGACCATGGTGCTACTAAGCAAACAACAAAAAAATCAGTGAGAAATGAATTTGTACCACAACTGAGTGCATCCTCTTACTTTCCACCATTATTTGTTTCCCACCATTATTTATTTTCCACCATTCTTTTCCAATATATAATTTGGTTCAGTTTTGCTGCTGGAAATCTGAAATAATATAATTATTGTTAATGGTGCTATTCACATATGACTAGAGGAGAATTTGGATTAGGATTTTGAAGAGCAAATCTTAATGGTCCCCATGTACTACATTAACTGCTAATAAAAGCAGGTCTGCCTAAAAGGCCTTTATTAGGAAAATTTAATCCCAGCACCTTTTCAATATTAAATAGTAATGAAATTGCTATCAATTCTGTGTGCTAAATGGAATTGATTACAACACTATTCATGTTAGCACACACAGAGCATAATGTGGATCAGATTTTGAAAGCTAGGTGAATGCAACATTAAAAATGAGAATTTTCCTTTCCACTGAAATCAGAACATTTATGGTGCAGAATAAAAACCTTAATTTTGGGCATTCTAGTTCAAAGTATTTAATAGAATAGAACTGTATTTCGTAAAAACAATAGTCCAAAGCTATTTCACACTTAATTGTATTGTTCTGTCTCTTGCAAATTACATGTGTGCAGTTTCCTCAGACATTCTTTATTCTGAACACAGTTGGGCAAGGTTAAGAGAAATAAATATGTAATCAAACACCACTGGCCAGTTGTCATCTTCCTATGCAAACCCTTCCAGCATGCAAACCCTTTAGAAGCTGGGTCAGCAGCACTGACATCCAGTTCCCACAGGAAACCAGCTGGGATTCTTGCTCTGTTTCCTACCAGTGTCTGATAACTCCTGTGAAGGTGAGAGAATCTTGGGAATGCAGTAAAAGAGAAATCACTCTTGTCCTAACTACAGAGGGAGTGATATAAGTCAATCCTTTCTGCCCATGCTTGAGCAGCCATCCTTCAGGAAGTCTCACCAGTTTGCAAGGAAGAAGTTTCAGGAACTCCTAGAAGTGAGAGATGTTTCCTTAAGGGCAGCAGCATCCTCTTTGCTTTTCTGATTTCAGGACAAGCACAGCTGTCAGTCCTTTGTAGCTTGAGTGTTCTCTGATGGTGTCATTGCCCCTCCCAGATGCTGTCCTAGTTGTTTGCTGACATTTAATTTTATATATATACACATATATTGATTTTATATATATACACATATATTAATTTTATGTATGTACACACACACAGATACAGAATTGGTGGATGCAGTGGTACGCTTCAACACCGTCCATCTCTTGCAGTGTGTTTCCTCCATCCTTCTCCCATAAATTTGCCTTGTCCAGAGCTTTGTTTCCAGGTTTCAGACCTCCCTGTTGCTGGCTGAATGCTCCCTGGGCAGGTGCAGCAGTGCCTCCACACCTGGTGGAGTGTCCCAGTGCTCCCAGGACCACCGTGCACGTTGCCCCCTCTCTTCCCTGCATCTCCAATTTGTTGTATTTTCCCTCCCGTCTTCTTGTGAAATTCTTGCAGACCACACTCCCAGTTTCAATCTGCTTGGCTTCCAGGGATCTTTCCAGATCTATTTTATTCCAGAACTATTTTAACACCTACTGGCTTGGGGAACTGTCTGGCTGTTAAACTTTCTGTTCTGTTTAGAAGCCTTGATTATGTTCACAGTATGACGAGCTGCTAGCTCTGCCCTCCTCTTCACCTTTATTTCTAGGCCCTTTAGATGATAAACAGAGCAGGAATATTTCTTAATTTTTAATGCTGTTATAATTATATGTAAGACAAAATTGAGGCAGAAAATAATGATCATGATTTTATAAAACAACCTATGCTACACATGAATTAAACATGACATTGCCATGGTAGTGTTTGACTTCAGTGAGATGAACTTGCCCTTTTTATGCAGGAATCAGTGCTCTGTGTTTGGACATAGGAAGCTAATTGCAAAATCTACAGGACAATCCAAGTAGGAAACTCTAAATCACTGAGTAAGTTCAAATGACAGGAGAGATGGAGGCAGGTAGGATGTGATTATCTACACTGGGATTTTGCCAGGGCACTCTTTCTAATATGGGAGAGTCACAAAACAGGCATGAACTTAGAATCACAGAATCATGGAATTATTTAGGCTACAAAAGACCTTTCAGATGGAGTTCAGCTGTTACCCCAGCATTGCCAAGCCCATCACAGGCCATGTCCACCAAGTGCCATGTTTGCAGCATCTTTTATGGTGCCTCCAGAGATGATGACTCCACCACTGCCCTGCCCAGTTGTGCCAATGCTTGACCACATTTTGGTGAAGAAATTTTTTCCTAACATCCATAAAATTAGTGTGTTGCTTAACCCTTGGTGATCTGTCACTTATTAAATATTTTAATATTCTAAAACTGTGTAATCACACACATATTTTGGTAATCTCTATTTACATGGAACTGTCATTTCCTGGATGACAAACTGTTCCTTAGGTATCTACTGTTGTCAAAATTTTTAAGTATTTGCGTAAGCTATATTAAGAAAATTGCAATCTGAAATATCTCTGCGGAACACCTGGCATGAGTGCACAAATTATTTAATGGGATTGAACATCTGATTTAAATAGTCTCCTCTCGAGCAATCTGCACATCATAAAGTCAATCCACACAGAAAGTGCAAAACTGACAAGATAATGCACTTGCCATAAGTTTAGCTGAACTATTCTGGGGATCTGGGTAGAACACTCTCAGATGTGGGCAGGGCTGGGCTCAGAAGGACAACAATTGATCAAATCTCACTGTCCTCAAACACCACCACTCACTGCAGCATCCTGGGGGTGCTGCTGGGTGAGAGCTGCCCCTGCACAAACACCCCAAACCCAGCCCTGGGACCCCAAACCCTGCCCTGGGCTGAGCCCAGCAGGGGCAGCAGGGGAGAGGGATTGTGCCCCTCTGCCCCCTCAGGTGAGACCCCACCTGCAGAGCTGCCCCAGCCCTGGAACAGCACAGCAAGGACCTGGAGCTGCTGGAGAGAGCCCAGAGGAGGCTCCAGGATGAGCAGAGGGATGGAGCAGCTCTGCTGGGAGGAAAGGCTGGCACAGCTGGCATTGTTCACCTGCACAGGAGAAGCTTTGGGCTGAGCTCAGGGTGGCCTTGCAGGGCCTGAGGGAGCTGCAGGAAAGATGGAGAGAGACAATTGCCAAGGGCTGGAGGGACAGGAGCCAGGGAATGGCTGCCAGTGCCAGAGGGCAGGGCTGGATGGGATCTTGGGCAGGAATTGTTCCCTGGCAGGGTGGGCAGGCCCTGGCACAGGGTGCCCAGAGCAGCTGTGGCTGCCCCTGGATCCCTGGCAGTGCCCAAGGCCAGGTTGGACACCGGGGCTTGGAGCAGCCTGGGACAGTGCAAGGTGTCCCTGCACAGGGCAGGGGTGGCTGGATGAGCTTTGAGGTCCCTCCCAGCCCAAACCATTCTGTGATCTTGTTATTTCTGTGATGACTAGGGTACTGTGCAACCTTTTGCCATCAGTGTGTTTTCCATAAATACATCAGTAGTTACTGATGCACTGACTGCTTGGTTAAGTAGTGCTGTCTTTGAGGAAATAGAATCAAAATATTCCTTCAAATAATTGGTGATATTTAGAATATCATCTATAGTCAGTGTAAGTATTATTATTATTAGGGATTTAACTCATTTATATTTATTTAAATCTTGTAAAAAATACGTCATTTCTCTATAGAAATAAATTTAACCTTTTTGAGTGTTTATTTTTGTGTGGTTTGGAATATTAGAATGAGAGCTGGAACAAAAGTTTTAATGCAGCGATTTAAGCTTTAAAAAAATCACCTTCCGATAGAGAACCCTTGTAGACATCATTCTGCTTTAATTGCAGACTCAGCCAATGTAATATTCAGCTTTTGACTTAAGAATCTTTGGTTTTGGTATGATCAGCAGCTGTAACACACCAGTGCTCCCAACCCCAAGCCAGTGCTGTCATTTCTAGAGATATAAGAAATCATCTCATTTTCAGAATGGCGGAATATTACATGAATTAGTATAATTGCAAGCTATATATGCAAATTATATTTAAAATTAAATGACACCTCATATATATAATCATAAGACATGTATTTATATCTGATATATATATGTGTATATATAAAGTGAAGTGTTCAATCTATTTTCTTTAGATGAGATCAGATTCACAGTAGAGTTAGGCACTTGGTTATCCAGTGATTCCTTGGAAACAGATTTTATGCCCAGTTTATTACCTTCTGCAACCTGAAATTCGTTACAGGGATAAACACTTCAGGGTGGTTCTCCTGTGTAAGATCAGAAGCAGGAGATTTGTTTCCTTCCTTTTGCATGCTCAGTGCCCAGGAAGGCCCTTCTGGTTGGCTGCTAAGCCAACACAAATCAAAGCTGATCACACCAGTTTGTCCTTTATGTTTCACTGCACATGCTTCACCCTATTACCCAGTGTCCTTCTCCTGCTGCTGGGAGCTCTTTCTCTTGGCAGCTGAGGTAGTTTTTTGGTTCTGTACTTGATATTAAAGTCCAAACGAATCACGATGATGCACAGATTTAAGGTCATTCTAGCTTTTAAATGCTAATTGTTCTGCCAGCAGTTCTCATTTACAAGGGTTTTTAAAGGCCACACGCTCATTCTATAGGATTCAATAGTAGGATATTTTCTGAAACCAATTAAGAAGTGTAACTGGTCTTAAAAAAGAAACCATATGCATTTTGTCCTGGGCTGCTGATTTCACTGTAAGGAGATTTATTTAAAAACCGTTCTAATCAAATTGTGAAAGTTTGGAATCCATTTAAGTTTATGCTTTTTAATTTTTTCCTAAATGAATATTTTGTTAATGGAAGTAACCACAGAAATTGTGATTTTTTTTTTGTTTGTTTTTTCTTCTATTTCTCACCTTATCCTCTTGCTGAAGGAGATAGAAATAAGTCACTTGACAGGCGTCATATTTTGGGGTGGGGATTTTCTCTCTGTTTTGATTTTACCTTTTATTAGACATCCAAAATTTGAGTTTATAAAGTACATTTTTAAATCCCAAAAGAAAGAAGTAGATTTCGAATTGCCATCAAGCTTTTAGAAACAGAGTATGAGGGTTTTTCTGTCTAAATATGCAGGATATGAGGAGATGTTCTTGGAGATAACACAAAGTATCTGCTTGACTGATGTTCAGTCATGACTCCATGGAGATCTGTGGAAATCCATAAATGTTTGCCAAGGCCACATTTTCAACTGAGATTTTCTACATTTGGTGGTGATTTTTTTGGTTTTGGGTTTTTTTTTTGTTTGTTTTTTAATATTTTCTAGAGCATAAAAGAATTTTAAAGTAGCATGTTAGGGATATGCTCATAGAAATGCCAAACTCCCCATAAAAACTAGGATAGAAAAGGACCATCCTAATGAGTCCATTCCTGCAGTAAAAAGCAATTGGATTATTAGTAAATTATTTAGAAATAAATTTTCACATATTGAATGTCAACAGCATACTCTCTTTGTTAATGCTAAGCAAAACTGTAAGTACAGTGGTGGTATTTCCATAGGAAAATTATTAATGCAATGAACAAACCTGGTGTGGAAAAAGGAAAGGCCAAAGGACTCAGTTTGTGAGTTGCCAGCAAGATGGTTTAGGTGTGATCTAGCTGAGCTCATTTGAGCTGGGTGCCAAGATGGTGTTTGCTCTCCACCTGTTAACAGCTGCCTCCAGGAGACTTTGGTCACACACCCTGGTGTCACACATGGATGTGTCTCACAAGTTCAGGGAAGAGAAGGCACTGTCAGAACCCAGGGAATCCCTTTGGTCACCCTGGAGGCTCAGGGACCCTGGCAAAGCAGCCTGGGAACCAAGCAAGAGGGGTTTAAGACCTGTCCAGGGGGAGAACATGGGGATTTCAGTTCTGTCCATGGGGGTCACAGACCCTGGAACAAAGCAGAGATGAATTACAAGTCTCAAGAGTGTGAAACACAGTAGTTTAGCTTATCACAGGGTGAGAAATTTGTAGTTTTAGGTTTTTAGAATAGAAGTGAATGGATACAAGATGGAGATTTTAAGGCAGAGCCCAGGGCTCCTCTTCTTTTTGGTCTCCATTTTCTGCTGTGATGGTAGCACAATATAGTTTGGGGAGATTGGGTCAAGTAGAGATGACCTGTTTAGTGTAAATAGTGGACACTGGTAGGAAATTGTAAATAATTTGTTCATAATAATCAGTACAAAGGATGACGACCTCCCATGGGAGGAGGAGCTCTCTGATGGCCGAGGTGCAGAGCAGACCTGGCTGGGTACAGAGTGAGCTGTGAGATAAGAAGTAATAAACAAAGTGACAGACCTTGGAAAAACAGAAACCTGAAGATTTCATCTCTTTCTTGTGTGTGGCTCAGAGACTTTTAGAGGGGGAAAAAAGGACTTTAACCACCTGAATCTTGGAATTCCAACCCAAGAAGACACCAGAAACCAACTGTGCCTGGGCTGAGTAAACATTCTGGGATTTACAAACAGAGAAGGCTCTTCCTGGTCTTGTAATTAAATTGTCCTTGGAGATGTCAAGGTTATGGAAAGCCTTATTTCAGATCCTGGAACAGAGAGAGCAGGAGCAAACAGCAGTGGTGAAAGGGAGCTATGGAATCATGGAATGGTTTGGGTTGGAAGGGATCATGGGCAGAGACACCTCCCACTGATCATGTTGCTCCAGACTGGCTTAAATGTTGTTTTCTGAAACAGGTTTAACAAATGCACAGAATTACTCATCTAAGTTTTAAGAAGTTTATTGCAAATGTTTGTTCTTTCTCTTCATTATTCTCCTCTCCAGGTGCTTACAGGACCACCATGAGTATGTTCTGATATTCAGTAGTGATATTTCCTGCTGTTCTGTTGCCCTGCTGAGTATGGTTCCATGCTGCCCTGTGCTCTTGCTATACAGAGACTCTTCTGTGCTCAGCACTTTGTGACTCCTTTCGGTGCAATACAGTCAGCACCTCAAACTGTTCACATGGAACTGGTGAGAAAATGAGGTTCTTCACCAAAGTGTTAAGGTTGAGGTATGTGGTAGAGCAGTCATCCTTTAAAATCTGTGATTTAACAGCAGATGACAGTGTGAAGACTAAATGGATTTGGATACTAAACCACTTTACTCAAAAATAAACTCAGTTTTACTAAAGACACAGCTTCTGTTTCCCATGGGAGAGAAAGTATAGTCTGCCTGCAAGTTGCACATATACTTTATTTTCTTGAGCACACCAGAACAATTCTGTAGTTTGGAGCAACAGGTGGATCACATTTCACCCACTTCTGCACAAAAGCTCATATAAAGGTCACTGGCTTGTGTTAATGTTCATACAGAAACCTCAGAACTCCAGATCTGAGAATGTTGCAGGGTCTCATGACTGGCAATTGTCTGCATGGGGTCTCAGCTTTCTTATCTCCTCCCCTTTTTTTTGCTATCATCCTTTCCTCCCCACTCCTTCCTCCGTTACATGAGTCAGTCACATCTGAAAATAGGAATCTACATGGAACTTTTGCAAATCTTACATTTGCATTTTCTGTCTGCAGTGTAGTGGCACCCACTTCTGATGTACTCAGTAATTTTCTATAGATTTGTATAAAGTTCTGTAATCCTTGTGCATTCCTGGCCATCCCAAACTCTCTTCAGAAAAGCTGGCTGAAACCCTGGCTTTGCTTCGTCCCATTCCAGATGTTTGGAATGTCTCAGTGGGCACTGCAGGGTGGATTGCTGTTGGATCCTATCACCAAGAAAGGGATGGGGCATTCCATGAGTTTTTTGTTTCATTGTCAGTCTCAGTGAAGGTGGAGACACAAAAGATGGTAAAACTCATGCCATAACAACAGAAGCCAAAGTTCTCTTTGTTCCAAGGCCTTTTAAAAGTTTTTAGCCAGTGGGCTGATGCTAAAAGCTCACAAGCATCTGCTTAAACCAATCACTGAACACTCCACATACACCTTACAGCACACAATTGCTGCTCATTCAATATTTTTTGCAGCTCAGAAACTTTCCATGCTCCCAATATTTCAAGACCTGAAATTCAACTCTGTTTCAAACCTCCATCCATGTAAGCTGATTGCAACACTGTGAGAATTTTTCCTCTGCTTTTTCAGTTCCCACAGATTGCCACAGGGGCTGTGCTGGTGCTGCTGTGCCACAGCTGAGCCCCACTGGGCAGACCCAACCCTTGTTAGGGCATTATTTGTCACAGCTTGCCTGTAAATTATCCTTTCATGGCTGTGCCAGCGAGTACAGCACTGACAAGGCAGGAATAACAGTGTTATTCTTCTCAGGTGCTAATGACTCCAAAATGTTGGAAGTCACTGGAGAGTAAGACCCTCTATGAATAGCAAAGGAATTGTATTTTATGCTAACTCTGACTCATGGCTTGGAAGTTAATGAAACCATTCAAGTTGAGTACTTTAATCTCACAAATTGGTTATCACAGCCTTGTGGCCACTTCTTGTTTTATAATAAAGCATAACACAAAATATCTGTGAAGGCTTACAAAATTAAACTAAAGGAAATATGTGCAATTTTGAGCTCATTAGGAGCAATTCATATTTTCATCTGTCTCATTAGAGATGTTTTCATGAACTAGGAAAGTACTTTTGAATCTGTGATTTTTAATTTCCCTGCCAACTGGCGTGAGCTTTTTGGGATTGTTATTTTCTTTTAATTTATTTCAAAAAGTTAAAAGGAGGAGAAAAAAAAAAAAAACAACACCACAGGAGAAATTAGAAGAAAAACAAGACATTAAGAAACAAGTGAACTGCATGAACGTGATAAGAAATATTTAAGAGCAGGATTTTATATATATATATATATATATATATATACACATACCTCCTGTTTTGGTACTTTGATGACAGTGCATAGAAACAGAGCATGGTGGAAATGGAATCAGGAGATGCAATTCAGAATTGCAGATGCACAGGTGAAGTACACCAGCTTGAAGAGTGACACTTGACCTGCTGCTGCTGTGTATATTTATTGAAAAATTGTCAAATTTCCTTAAGTCAGCTATAACCTCAGTGTGGCTGTGCTTTTGCTGTACAAAACAGAGCAGTCTGGCCTTTGCTAGTGTTGGCAGTGAACCATCTGAAGTGTTTTGTTTGAAGAGCAGAGGGGGAACGTGAGTGCTCTCATCACAGGAGTGTAGTGACTAACAGAGGAGAGAGACTGCAGGTGCTGCTGGACACATCCTGCCAGAGATTAACTGCTCTGTAGGACTTAAGGTTTCAAGGTTATTTTCTTTTTAAATGTAAATATCGAGAACCTATAGGTACATTCATTCTTTTTGAGGTCTATTTTAATGTCTGAGAGAACCCTGGAGAAGGAGAAAGCCGTGCTCTTCCATTTCTTTGCATGACACTCTTGTCCACACGGGGAAGTCTCTGTTGTGCCATTAATCCTTGCTTTAGCCTTTATGTTCAGGTGGTTCCTCTGCCAAATCTGAGCTTCATTTTGGCTGTGGCTTTCACCGTGTGGTTGCTGATTGTAGGCAGGGATGGAGCCTAAGGGCAGAGCTCAGCAGGGTCTGCAGCAGTTCCTGAGGGGCAGCTCTGGGCCAGGGGCAGCACCCAGGGAAGGGCTGGAGCTGGGCCGGGGCAGGGGTAGGGTGGAAATAGAGATCAGGGAAAGGTTCTGCTTCCCCAGAGGGTGCTGGCACTGCCCAGGCTCCCCAGAGAATGGGCATGGCCCTGAGGGTGCCAGAGCTCCAGGAGCAGAGAGAACAGTTCAAGCACAATTTTCTTTTGCATCGTTCAGGTTTCTGCTGAGATTGCCAGCAAGGCTGTCCCAGTGCTAGTCATGATAATTCTTTTTGTGATGCCAATACTTGCTCTTTAGGAGCTGAACAGAGGCTGCCAGTTTGGATCATGGACATCACCCAACACCAGTAATGTCACTGATTTTTACCTGTGCAGCTGCAGGACCACACAAAAATAATAGCAATGCACTAGTTGGTTGTTAAAATCTTCATTTCTTTTGATGCCTTGGGAAGGCTGACCTGGAACAGAGACTGGACAGGGCTAGAGAATAAAGTAGATATTTATTAAAAATCCTTTAAGGATACACCTTGGGCAGGACAAGAGCCTGGCCAGGGCTACACCCAAGGTGGACTAAGAATGGTCACAAAATGGACAAATGGTCACGAGGTCTCACACTTTGATAAGTTTTGGGCCATTTGCATATTGGGGTTGAATTGTCCCATTCCAGCTCCAGGTTGTGCAGTCCCATCCTTCTTGTTCCTCCCTTCAGCCACCCTTGGTTGTGCTTTTGGGCTGAAAGTTGTCCTTGGTGTGCAGCAGGAAAAGGATTTGTTTTGTGTCCCTGCTCTGTGCAGAGCTGAGTGACCCTGACTGTGAGCTCAGAGCTGCACCCCTGGGCAGCACAGAATCTGAAAAACATCAAAACTAAAACTTAAGGCATCACTTTATAATCCCCAATGTTTGTGTGGTAGTCATGGCTAAAAGCACTGAAATATGTAGTAATTCATTGTAAATTCAGCTTTTTCACAGTGGCAACCTATCAATTGATGTTGTCACGAGTATCTTCACAGTAACTGTGCCCCTGGTTTTGTTTCAATTTACTCATGAGCTGCAGCTAGGCCTTGCATACAAGGTATTTGCTTTTCAGTGGAAATCACCTCAGACACCTCAAGTTTAAAAATTGTGTTTTACACCATGCTGCTGGAAATATGCCTGTGGTGGTTCCACAAGGCTTAGGAGAAGCTGAACCCTCCTGTACACTGTAACAGATCGAGTTTCTGAAACTATTTCTGAGGTCTTGCCATGCAGTGTAGATTGAAATGCCTCCTATTTCCTGCTTTTCCCAAGCATAGAGACATAAATCTGTCATACACTGCAACTCGGCTCGGCATTATGGACTGAGAAAATGAACTCAATAGCAATATAATCTTACTTTGCAATATAACCAAACTGCAGAAAACATTTCTGGAAGTACGTAGATTTAGGGATCAAATAAAATTTAAGTGTGCTGATATGTAGGAGTTTATGAAGGCACAACTTCTTTGTTGAGAGGCATTTTTCCTTTTATTAATTCAAGTAAAACTCATCTTTCATTTTAACTCTAGTTTATTTCAGTTTCCACTCTGCACAAAATAGGACCGTGTTTTCTGTATTTTTTTCCCCTCATATCCTTCATTAGTATTGTGGTTTAATTGAAATTGTCACTACAATTAATTTAGTAGCTATTTATTTTGTTTTTCTATAAATCTGAGATATTACCTATCTACTGGAAAGAAATTTGTCCTGTCTCAAAATATGATCTACTTAGGCATTAGAACTTGTATCATTTTAAAACCTCAAATTACAGTAGTATTCTCTTGGCATTTTTTTGACAAAGTCTAAAAAATTCACATTTGTGAATTCTACTGCCTGAAAGGGCAGGTAGGAGACTTTATGTGGGGCAGTTCTTAGCTTTTTACAGGATACCTTTACTTTAGTAGAGGAGTATTTTTAAACAGTTTTTAGTATTTTTATTAGAACACTTGAGTTTGGTTGCAAAATTTTATATCCATAGATACAAACTTCTCATAGGTGCAGTGGGGAATCATTTGAACAAATAAATTTTCTGTTTTAAAGTCTGCCTCAGTATAAAGAACCAGCATAA
Organism: Pycnonotus jocosus; assembly: GCA_013400435.1. Taxonomy (NCBI): domain Eukaryota; kingdom Metazoa; phylum Chordata; class Aves; order Passeriformes; family Pycnonotidae; genus Pycnonotus; species Pycnonotus jocosus. The sequence goes on along the minus strand of VWYP01005921.1, from coordinate 12,759 downwards.
AATGTGTCTTTCAGGAAAGCCTGAGAGTTTTGAGGCCCTGACCATAGATTATGTAGCTCTACAGAAGCTATACTATTCTTTTTACAATAAAAATGCTAAATGGAAATATTATTTACAGAATTTTTCCCGCTGCCAGGCTCTAGTCTCAGAATGTGGGTTAAACAGAAAAGTCTTTATCTTACCTTTTGGATAATGACTATGCAGGAATTGGGATGGTGTTCCAGGTCTGGAAAGGACACAAGAACAATCACATAGTTAAACTCCATAAAAAAGAGTAAATCCAATTTGATTCCTGTCTGTTAATGTGTCATCCCTTATCTGAAATGGATTGAGGTCAAGTGCAGTGATAAATTATTGTGTTCATCTCTCTGTGAATGCTTTAGAAAATAGAATAATTTCACAGGAATGCTTTACAAAATACAATATTTTAATAATTTCACACCTCTTAGGAAAGGATAATACCCAAAATTGCTCTAGGTGATAGTGGTTTTTTTTTTTTCTGAGTGTGCACTTGGTTTTCACAGCAGCTCCAACCAAATCACCTCCTTCAAGGCACGGTTTGCACACAGGGCTGCATGTTCCACATGGCCTCAGCTGGTGAGCAGCAACTCTTTAACTTCAGTCACTGGAGAACTTGTGATGCTCTAAACAGAATTCCACACTATTCTGAGGATTTTATGTTTAAAAAAAAGTAGCTCCACGCGTGACCATTTGTTAGGGAGTAATCAAAGTGTACCATGTGCTTGTAATGGGAAACTTAGGAAGCAGTAAATTAAATTTTTGAGTTGTCTTCAGCATTCCAGTAGATATCAAGGAATAATGCTACACTTAGTGCTTTGTATACATTAATAAGGAACACAAAATAGAATGAGTTGCATTCATCTTACTGTAATTAAACATAAAAGCAGTTCAAGCTATGAGTGCTCTTTGAATTGTTGAGAGCAACCGAGATCCAAACACTTGGCAATAAAATATCTGAAATCATCTTTGCTGGATTGAGGTTTTTTTCTTATTGTAACTTAACAGCATGGACAATTTCATTTCTCTTGACTAAATGTAAACATTGGCATATAAAATCTATATATATCTGTCTATGAGAGAGATAATAGTCAATTAGAACCTAATCAGCTTTGTTGTGTTTGGAACTTTGTATCACAGCATCCTGTCATCATTTTTTCAGTCTGGAAAGCCCTTGGTCCTAGGCTGGGGATGCATCTTAGGTAACTCATGAAGTTTATTACCCCATTTATCACAAGGCAGAGTCTTCAGAATTCTTCAGAACCCTATGAAGGGTTTTATAGCACAGCATGGCATCCCCTTTTGCATTTTAATAACACACAATCATTGCCTGTCAATGAAAGGATTTATCCCTCCAAAGGGGTACTTCACTGGATGTAGGCTATGGAAGCTGGAATCCTAAACTCCTGTGAAGTCTCATTGTGGAGGTGTCCCTGCAGTGCTGTGGGTGTCTTTTTACACTAAAGCTCATGTTATATTTGGGAACATCTCAACTTTGACAGACTGGAGCAGATCAGGATTTATCCCCCCATATCCCCTGGATCCAAAAGCTAGGCATTGCTTTCCAGAATGCCTAAACAAAGATCTTCATCCTCTAAGAATTATGAGACTTTGCTTGTAGCTGACTTTACAGAGCAGTTATAGAAGTGTAGAAGATCTGGGACTTTGTTATGATTTAGGGCACCTGGCTCCAGAAGACAAACTGGGAATGGTTATTGGTAAATAAAAGGTAACAGAGAATGTTTTCACTCTTGCCCTATTCAGTATATTTCTAGATTCTGTGAAGAGGCTGAAGTGCTTTCTCTTACAGCAGAAAGTTGTCAATATTAGTCTTTTAGATCCCACCTCCTGGCTGCATGAGGAGTTTTTTGATACTTTCTGTTTAAATTTTAAGAAAAAAAAGGGGTGAAATACACTAAAAAAGTACCGGTTAGAAGCAAAGCTTGATGCTGCTTAGGTGCACATGAACATATACAGAGCATATTTTTATCACAAAAGGCAATGTAGGGGTACAGTGATGTGCAATTGATATCTTTTCACCCTTGTTCTTCATCCTTAATCAGGAGTTTTAGCTGCTGCTGTATAGTTAACCAATTAAGTAATAAGAGTAAATTGCTTAAAAATGCAATTTAAAAAACTGTGCCCTGGTCAGCACAGGCCATTAGAGATCCCAAGTGTTTTAAAGTACATATTTTCTGTAATGTTCTTATGAGAGCTGCACTTGTTAGAGGATCCAAAGGATTTCCACTTTCTCACAGACATTGTTTTCCTGAGTTTGAATTCCCTGACACTGTAGTCCTAATTCCCAACTTGTCTTTGTTACTATCAGTACTGTTTATACACAGCACACACTTCAGGTTTTGAAATGATGTGAAGCTTTCTTGACTTTCAGATATAATTGTGAGCACGATGGTTTTTTTGAGCCACAGCAGGATATTTCTTAGTGCAAATAAATGGAAGTCATTAGAGGGATATCTGAACCTCAGAGGCAATATCTAACCACACTCAAATTACACATTGAAATCCCTGCTGGCCTGGTCTGCTCTGTGAACAATGGTTAAGCTCCTTAAAGTGCTTAGTGTGATCTCATAAGCATTGTTGGGCTGAGGTTCTAACAAAGTTATCCTCTGCTCTTAATGGACACTGCACCAGAGTTTGGTATGATTTTATATCCTTCATTAAATTGCTGCCACAGGTCTGCCCATGGACATGCCTGTTTGGCCACTCTGGAATTAGTTACTATTTTCATAGAATAAATGAAATAAATATATTAAAAAAAAATAGTTCAGCTGAGATTAAGAATCAGTTAAAATTACAGGGCTTCCAGTTTGCTAGAATTTTCTTTTATTGCTGTGAATTAGCCAGTAATTGATTTTAATCTAAATGAGACAAGACAATCTTTTTTAAAAGCACCTGGGGACTTGGAAGTTCAGAACTGTGAAGTTCAAGGTCTGGTAGCATGAAGAGCTGATCACAAGCAGGACCTGCAGATACTGTAATAATGCACATAATTCATGAAATGTGAAACATGTATAGAAGAAAAAAAAATTATAAAGGATGATGGTCTTGCAGACAAAAAGCAGCAGAATTCTGTGGTCTTTGGATCCTTTATGAAATCTCAGACTGCCTAATACAGTGAAAGATCTTTAGAATATGGTTATTTGACTTTGTCATTTGTGTTAGAGCTGAACTGTTATTTTGTTCAATTTTCCTGTCTGTCTCAGCAGTCTGTGTACACACAGACAGGGAGACAGAGAGCAGAGGTCTTCTTTAGTTTAACTTGTGGAGCGAAAGTGTATTCAAAATGTCTGTTGGACCATATGAGTATGTTTGAACAAAGTTATTTAGCACTCTATTCCTATTGTGCTCTTATTAGTCCTCAGTTAATTAGCTACAGGTTTGCAGTCAAGAATTGCACACTTAAAAACTGAAAGGAGCACTGTGAGAGCACTGAAGGACAGTGCACTAGGGAACTGGAAAAACAGCTCTGGAAAGGTGAAAGCTAAAATGGGCAGGGCCTGAGCCCAGGAGCTGCCCCTGCACAGGAGGCACAACTTGTGCCCTGGGCAGTGCCCAGCCCTGAGCAGATTGTGCCCAAAGGCTGTGCAGGCTCCTCCCTGGGGATATTGCAGAGCCCTCTGCACACCCTGCTGTGCCCTGTGCTCTGGGATGGCCCTGCTGGAGCACGGAGGGGGCACCAGAGCAGCCCCTGGGCCCCTCCAGCCTCACCCATCCTGAGATTCTCTTCTGTCTCCAGGAGTAAGGATGTTTCCCGATAAAAGCAGAATTTCTAACCAATTTTCTTAAGGTTATTTTTGAGCTTTCTTCCCCTAAGCCCCTTAAAGCATCACCTGCTCCAGTCAGGTGCCATAGAATAATAATGGCACTTTAACATCTTTGCATTATGGTTACTCTTCTCCCTCATCTGTTTTCTTCCCCAGGTCAACTTAGAATAGTAGAAGAGGGGAGGAGAAAAAGAAAGAAGGCCACAAAATATTCCTTATTCATAACCTTTGTGGCTTTCTTCTCCATCTCCTTCCTGCCCTCACTTATCTTCCTTGTCCATATCTACTGAGGAAAGAGGAAAAACAGACAGATAACAGAATTTTTCTTTAATTGAATGCTGAATTTTTTTCTGGATGGACAAAGGTAGCGTGAGCCATTCTCTTCTGATGAATTTCCATCTGAACTGATCGTTAGAAAAAAATGGATGATATCCAGAAGTGATATCTTGGAGTTCTCCTAGAGAGCATTTGGAGTGAGGGGATTTGTTGACAGATGTGGGAATGGCAGTCAGGAGAGGCTTCACGTGGAAATTGTATTTTGACAGTGTCAGCAAAGGAACCAGGTTTGTCTGTGATGCCTTCCAACAGAGATGCCAGGTGAGAGCAGTTGTGTGTGAAGAGTATGAGAGAAGATATTCAATGTTTACCATCAACAAGACTGTTTTACTTGTGTAATATTGATGATTTATCCAGAATTGATGATTTATCACTACCAAGAGACAGAGAAGCAGGGAAAGAGTAAGAACAAATAAGATTAGGGAGAATCCAAAAAACCCCACCCTTTTGCAATTTAAATAAAGGCTAATCATGCTGAACAAAACATTAAAAACTTTAGGTTGATAGACACACAGATAAATTAATCTCTGGCTCCATGGTGTTCTAATGAAATTATGAATGAGAATAATCTTTCTCAGTAAAAAAATTTAAAAAGCCTGAGCTCTCAAAGAAAAATAAATATATCAAATAAAAGTAGCATCTGACACTTTGAGAAGAGAAATTAAGTCTTGTAAGACATGAGTGTTTACATTCATGACAGCCAACTCTCTAAGGATGATTGCAAATATGACAATCATGGCACTGTTGATTTGCATTGTAAATATTAGTAATTATTTATATTTAAACTGTCTTCCACCTACAGATCTCCCATTACTTGTGGTCATAAACTATAAGGCCTCCCTTGCAGCACTTTTGCTTAAACTTCAAATCACCAGCCAGTCCTGATTTAGCTATACTTAAATTAATGATTCTTCTTTAATAGAAATTTCTGAATTGTTTCAATGTAAAACAATAAAAAACAAGCAAAGCACATTCAGTAAAAGATCTACTCCAACTAGCAACTCTGGAAACAAAAGCAAAATGGAATTATTTAAATAATGTAAGTAGCATTGCAGAACTGAGCAACAAAGTGGTTACAATGTGCATGGTGGTTACCCCTAATTGATAACCTTTCATAATTCTCCTGTGTTTACTGTGTGGGAACAATAAGGCCACTGGAAATATATAGAATATATCCCTCAAGCAATCCATTATGACACTTTTCTGGGTGTTATTCAATCAGGGAAAAAGCTGGTTTGCTGCACCCCTTTGCCTTGAGCATCTTGCATCTGGATTTTTCAGATCTTCTAAGCCTTTTAAAATTGAGAGGGCTCCTCCAGGCTGGGTTTCTGTTTTATCATTTGGCATCAATGGAAGACAGTAAGAGAATGTTTACTTACATACAAGATAAGCTTTTTACTTGCAGATAAGCAGTAGGAGTTGTGAGTCAGCCAATATTTATACTGCCTGCTTACAGGGAGTGCGGCAAGCTGTTTATAAGATGTTGGGGAACTTTTGAGAAATCTTTTGACTTTCATTTTTTAATATGTACTCATTGAAAATAGAGAATATAGGGGGAAAAGTCTGTCTTTAACTTGTTTTCCTAATACTTTAAGAAACAGCAGACTTAGGCTGGTAAATAGTGAGGAACAAAGATCCATTTTCTTACAAGGGTTTTAGGATTAAGTGGTTGCGGGATCATTTCCAAGAAGGCAGTCTCTGTATCCCACAAGGGTACTCAGGGAAGGCCTGTTGCAAAGGTAAAAAATGGATCATTGCTGAGAAAACAGTCTCACCAATTCCTCTTGGAACCTGGAGCTGCAAGTGTCTGTTCAGGACTGCTCACCATGGCACGGCAGGCACTCACAGGGATAACGGGATCAGGGAGAGCAGTGAGGAGAATGGAATCTTTTCCCGGTGGGATTGGTTTATTCCTGGTTAAACGGGCCTGAAAGTTCAGCTGTTGTGCCAGGGATGCAATGGGAGCAGATCACTGAATGATTTATGGGCTTGGTGTTACCTTCAGCTTGAGGATAAATCACAGAATGTGAAATATCCTGCGTTGGAAGGGATGCAGGGAGATCATGGAGGGGAGGCCCTGGGTGCACAGATCTTGTGATCATCCCCTTGGGATCTACCAAAGCAGTGTAGAGCTCTGTAGGACAGATTTGTTCTGTAGTTTCTGATAGTTTCTGTACTTCTGATGCTTTCCCAGGAATTTGAAGTAACTATTGTATTTTAGGGACTCAAATGGATGCCCTCCTCAAGCCACTGGGGAAAACTTGGAACAGGATTTATTGTTGATGCTTGATTCAATATTTAAGAAGAAAAATGCATAAGAAATTGCACTGGTGGACTGTTGAAAAGTGATCAAGCTTCCATCATTGTCCACTGTGCTTAAATCTTAATTGATCTACATGATAAACCTCGAGCTCTGTCAGGGGGAGTACATTTAAAATATACTGGGTATCACACTGGTTATATGAGAAAGCCTAAGGGCAAGAAACAGAAAAACAAATCTCAGTAATATTTACAACTTGAAACGCATTTAAAATCTAAAAAGAATTTATGAATACCTCTGGATTTGAAATCTATCTGAAAGTAAAGTAGATTTTCAGTCTGATGAAGGTAGCCCCCTAAACTTTGTCTAGAAATAGCCCACACCATTTTTTTTTAAATGATAGACAATCAATTTTTCTTTGGTTTTGCCCAGAAAATATTTTCACTTTTGCTCCTCATTTTAAGTAGATAATGAGCCAGTGTAAGGTGTTAGTGTCAGTCACAGATGTTCAATCCTATTTTTTTTCTTCTTATACTTAAAGAGAACGTGTAGTGCCCAGGAATGACAGGCCTAAGGCATCGTTTCCAAAAGCACATGAATGATTAGTGTTCCTTGACACTATTTGAGAGAATAATCCAGGAATTTAGGTGTGTTCTTAGGCATTGCAAACAAATCTTTTTGTTCTTCCTGATGAAATGGACTGGCCGTGTGGACAGTGCCACTGGAGAATTAAACAATATTACGAGGATTATAATGTCAGCTTCCTAATTGTCAATTAATTGTATTATAGTTTGCCTAAAGCAAAAAGTGCTGTGTAGAACATCAGAGCAGAGTTTCCCCCAGTATTTCTGTGGCATGTTGATAAGTAAAAATTTAATTTTCCAGTGCAAATAAGTGTGAAATTAACTACATATGAAACACTTTTTTTTTTTTTTTTGAGCAGAAGTATCTTTATTGGCTACTTTAAAGTTTACTCAGCAATCTGTTTTAAAAGTCACTTTGCTTAGGTGCTTACAGGAAATACAGTGCAGTGGATTAATCCAGTTTGTAGGCTGTTTTCCAAAGAAATGCTTAATAAAAAGAATTTCATGCAATATGCTATTAGAGCTTCATTTACATTAATAAGACTCTGTTCTCAAACTATTAAGCTACCTTCAAGATAAAAAAAAAAACGAGGGGCCTCAGTGTACTCTGCATGTACAACCACGGTGATTAGCTTCTGCTGCTCTTGTACCCTTCTGAGCCCAGTGTACAGGAGAGAAAAAACAGTGGATTTCTCACAGCTGAAGAGAAATCCTGCTGCCATGAAGTTCCCCTCAGACAATCCGGGATAATCCAGAGGGGAACAGCAGTTTGGTTTGCTGTAGCTGCCCTGCAGTGGCACCGGGAGCTGTGGGAATGAGCCCAAGGAGTGGGACAAGGAATGGAGTGAATTCCACGGGAACTCTGAGTGGAGCATCAAGGTCACACAGTGTGTCCACACAGCAGCCAGGCTGGAAATGGAGCTTGCCAGGAAAGTGGGAAAGGGCTGTGTCAGAAATTGATTTAGAGAAAATATCACCAGGATGAGCAGAGGGATGGAGCAGCTCTGCTGGGAGGAAAGGCTGGCACAGCTGGCATTGTTCACCTGCACAGGAGAAGCTTTGGGCTGAGCTCAGGGTGGCCTTGCAGGGCCTGAAGGAGCTGCAGGAAAGATGGAGAGAGACAATTGCCAAGGGCTGGAGGGACAGGAGCCAGGGAATGGCTGCCAGTGCCAGAGGGCAGGGCTGGATGGGATCTTGGGCAGAATTGTTCCCTGTGAGGGTGAGCAGGCCCTGGCACAGGGTGCCCAGAGCAGCTGTGGCTGCCCCTGGATCCCTGGCAGTGCCCAAGGCCAGGTTGGACACTGGGGCTTGGAGCAGCCTGGGACAGTGCAAGGTGTCCCTGCACAGGGCAGGGGTGGCACTGGATGGGTTTTAAGGTCCCTCCCAACCCAAACCACCCTCTAAGTCTATTAAATTTTCTTTGCTATGGGGATTCCCATACCTCGAGGGTCCAGCCCTTGCCGAGAAATGGCTTATTAATAGCAAGATGGCTCTTCAGGTGTGTTTTGTAAAAGCAAAAGATTTAATAAATGAAAACTAATAAACATTACAGAAACAAAAGAGAAAGCTGAGCACAGGTGTCAGAGAAGCCTCGGGCACCTTGCTATGACAAGCCAAAAAGCCCTTGAGTTCCTTTGTGCCTTTTCTTAAGTATTTTATGTTTTGGGTGGGCTGTTTGGCCCTTGGCCCAATGGAATAGGCAACAGGCTGTGAGTTGCACTTTCCAAGGCCAATCAATGCTCTGGCTCTGAGCCAATTAGTGACAGGACAGCAAAGGTTTTTCTGGGTCCTTTACCTTATAAGAAATACGAGGGGTGAGTCTTAAACCTTTCCCTGTATGGAAAACATTTGCTTGGGTGTGGGGTGCATATCTACACTTTGTTATGGTGGATGCACCTGAACACCATTGAGAATAAATGTAAGATTAAAATATGTATAAATTAAAAATAATAGAATTTAGACTTTTTTAATGTACAAAAGATGAAAAGTGCACAAAAGTGTTAAATAAACCACATGGACATTTAAATACGTATTTTGCACGAAGGATTAATATGATTTTCAGACAGAATTTATTTTCTTGAGCTGCTAATGATCTGCCATTTTACTCCCTAAATTAGTTCTCAAAGGTCAAAACGCGATCAATTATCCAGTAATTTGGATCTCTTAATTGGCTCAGTTGTGCTCGAAAAGCAAAGCTTCTGTTTTATTTCTATAGCACGAAAAAGAGGCAGGAAAAAAAATTCAAATTATGGTTAGAATGACGTTATGGATTGATATGCAAAATAAAAAATATGTGTAGATGCATTTTTGGAGCCTTTTCAGTGGAATTTTAAATTTTTTTCCATTATACATTGAGAATTCAGGAATACCAAATGTAGTGATCTTCCTAAATCGTGTTCTGAAGGAAAAAGGGAATTTAAGTAGATTCCCTGAATTTTAGGGGTCTTTAAAGGAAAGGAGTGGTGAAAAGCAGAAGAACAGGAATAAATATAGAGGGATTTTTGATGAATACAGTGATGAATTGTCTACACAAGATCTCCAGTGGCTGGAACAGGAATGGGATCACACCACAGTGGTTGTTTACAGCACTCCTGGGACTCAGATGTGGTGGGTGATTTCAGTGAGTAATTAGAAAGAGAAAGCAAGAGTTGGTGTTTCTCTTTACATTGCCTACTGTAACAGATTTAGTTAGAATTTGGATTAAATAAACAGGTTTATCAATAATTTTCCAGTCAAAAATTACAATAATACAATCTACTAAACTCATAGGGATATTGGAAGGACATATATTTGTATTCAAATTTTCTGTGAAATTTTCATTAGTGGTCTCATTTCCAATTCTGTTCTTTGTGTTTCCATGCGTATTTGGGAGATGAAACATTTCATTTCCAATTTAAATTAACAGAGATAATTCTTATTCTGTTCTTTTACTTCAAGGTAAAGAATGTAGAAGAGTTGAAATATCTTTCAATATTTTTATATTTTTTACTTTTAATTAGTCCTCTTGTTCTAGTTCTAATAAAAATTTAAAGTTTTTTTCATACTTTTAAAAAATCAGCTTTTGCTATTGAAGGGTTGAGAAACCACTTTTTGGGAATTGGACAAGGATATAAAGAAGTAAAAGAGTCACTGGCTGTTCCATTCAGAGATAGTCGCAATATTCATATTTTATGGAATATGGTATTCAGATTTATTTCATTCTTTAGCATTTTTCACAGGAAAAAGTCTTTGTAAATGCTTGGAAAAACAGGAGCTATTCCTTACTCAAATGTCTCCTTTTGTTGCTACACCCATGGATAGACTGATTTCATTAGTGGGATTACAATGCTGCTGCTAATGTGGTGCTACTGAAAGTCAAGTTTTTAACATGCCTGTGCCAAAATATGCTTGTAGTTTCAAACTGATCTTTTAAATTTTCTTAGCTTTAAGGAATAATCCTTTTTATCTTTAAACCTACAGCTTTATCTTTTAGTCTTCCCCAGCCTCTGGTTGGGTTCCTTGAGTGCCTCCATGAAGTGGATATTTCTGCCTCATTACCACATACCATCTGATATTGTTGAAGTATCAAAGAAAATGATTTTTTTTCCCCTTATATGAAGGTGTTTAGCAGGCAGATGTTCCTTAAATGTTGGTAAACTGAAAAATATGGATTCTTAATTACTTACAAGTTGTTAAGTTTCTGCAGCATTTAACAAAGTTATGTTTGATCACTGAATAGCCTGCTTCAGTGGGAACAGTGGAAAGGTTATATTATTTTTCTCTTTATTTATCCAACTCTTCCATCAGGAGAGTATTCAGGTGCACTGAAAATAGAAAATCAGGTTTTCAATTTTTTTTTTAAGAGCTTCAGGATATTTTCATCATAAAATTGTACCAATTCAGGAAATTATTACAGAAAGTTTGGAGCTGCACTTTAAGCAGTAGTTAGAGTAGACTGATCCTGCCTTATAGCTAATAGAAAAGACAGTGTCTAAAAGAACAGTTATCCACATATAAGTTTGTGGAACTAAAAATAAACACTGGAGCAACTTTTTATCCCCAATGTCTGTCACGTTCTTTCTGTGTTTCCAAAAGCATTATCACTGATGCTTACAGTGCTTTTAAAGAGCAGCTACAGGGATTACTTTCAGTACTTAAAGAAAAAAAAAAAGTTTTCAAAATCAAGGATCTAATATTTTATGTTTTTTATAGTTAGAAGGCAAAATATTTTGTTTAAAGGGACCTGCTTGTTCAATGTATTTTTCCAGAGACTGGTTTAAAATTACTGAAGTCCTGAAAACCCCCTTGCCCTCCACTGAGATTATATAAGCACCTTGTGATTGCTTGTTGGCAAAGATCACCCTCTGTATTCCTTCATGGATGATTTACATTAATATGTGTCAATGGGAATGTACTTATTTTTAAGATAAAATTTATTGTCAGAAAAGGAGAATCAATATGTTATTGCCATAGTCTGTAGTGTATTTAATTTATGTGTTGGCACATTTACCAAATGCTTTCAAAACCAGCACGTCATATTAATAATTCTGAGAGTCACAAAGGGGATCCAGCTGAAACTGCCTCACAAAATTATACCAAAAATCATATATTATTGAAGAGAAAAGGACTACAGCAAGCTTGTATTTTCTTTACATTTAATTGCTTTTTGTATTCAGGGATTTTGCTCAATTCTAAGTTACTAAGTGCAGTATGTTAAATACAAACTTTTAATGACTCTTTGTGTTTATTTGCAAGTCTGAATATGCCCTGTGGAAGAGAAGTTTGACCATTGTTGTGTGCTGAAATTTAATATATTTTGCTTTCAATCCCTTGTTTTGAACCATCAATCAAGATGGATTGAAAACACTCTACTTTGTGTAGAACAAGTTTTCCTCCCCCTTGTTTTGTTTTATGACTCTGCCATGTTATTTTTCCCTAGGACATCTTTAACCTCAAAGGAAATGCACATTATTTTCCTGAACTGCTGTTCCATTTATGGGTAGATGAATTATAACTCATGCTAAGTTAGATGTGTATTTGACTCGCACTACAAATCTATTTATAGAATTCCAGAGTCTTTAACGTTGGAAAATATTTCTGAGACCACGGAGTCGCAGCTCAATGCCCACCTTGTCCCCAGCCCAGAGCACTCAGTGCCACCTCCAGCCCTTCCTGGGACACCTCCAGGGATGGGCACTGCAAACCTCCCTGGGCAGCCCCTGCCAAGGCCTGAGCCCCCTTTCCATGGGGAAATTCCTGCTGCTGGCCAAGCTGAGCCTCCCCTGGCTCAGCTGGAGATGATGTCCATCCCTTCATTTCTAGACATGCACTGGAGTGGATTTTAATATTAATCCTGTTGCAATTTTGAATATTAGTTTGTTATTTTTTAATATGCTACTGATGAAAGAAGTCCTTTGTAGTTAGTTTCTGGTTATTTTGTGTGCAAGATACACACACAAAAATCACCTTTTGTTGAAGTTTCAAGGCACACAGAGAGGTCAGATTTTTGTACAGGTATTTCCTCTTAAATACCCTCCTGCCCAGATCGATTTGCCTGACAAAATGGCCCCCTCAGCTTGCACAACTGGAGGAGGTGAGGCAGGTGTTTGGGAGGCAGTAGCACCATCCTGACCTCAGTGCTGCACCCACAGTCCTGGCAGGCAGGGGCACATCCCTGCAAACCTGAGCTCCTGCAGGAGGGATGAACATCCCTGCAAACCTGAGCTCCTGCAGGAGGGATGAACATCCCTGCAAACCCCTGTTCCTACAGCAGGGAACATCCCTGCAAAATCCTGAT
>VWYP01005919.1:21728-44112 GCA_013400435.1 Pycnonotus jocosus | reverse complement strand
TTTCTGCTCAGGGATCCCTTTCTTAAAACCCAGACACCTTAATCAAAATCATGCGGCACGTGGGAGCCGTGTAGCAGCAGGATTTAAAAAGCAATTTATTGCTTTGTATTCCTACAAATATAGAACTTTGAATGAATTTACCTAAAAATTATAGATAGGTTAAAAAAAAATACCCCAGCAAATGCTGCTAGACTTCAGGTAGTCTTCTGAAAGATGGGAGCAATACTGGAAACGTTCTGCAATAGGCAAAAGAGGGCTTTAAGGTGTAAGATCTGTAATTTAGAGATGGCACAGCCTAGAAGATACTGTTGTAAACATCTGCATGCTACCAAACTTCTGTATTAGTTAGGTCCAAGCTATTAAGTTGGTTGTTTGGTGTCTTAAATCCAAAATATAGTAATTAATTGGTTGGCCAGCATGGAAACATGTGAGGAGAAATTAAGTGCTTCAAAATCTTGGAAGAATGGAAAGGAAATCTTTTTGAATCATAGATTTGGGTTGATATATTCTATATAAAGCAAAAAACGGATTTGTTTCTCTCTCTTTTTTAAAGAAAAAAGGCACTTTGACCAAGCTGTTTTGCCAAAAATATTTGGAAGATTTCTTCCTGCTTCCACCCCATGTCCTAATTGTGAATGCAAATGTAGCTCAAGCTGCAAAAGCTTTAAAGACAACTTAAAAGAACTGTTCTCCATCCAGTTCTCAAAATAAATAATGCCCCATTTTTAGCATCACTATCTAACAGTTTGTCAAGCATGTGAAATAATGTTATATTAGCATTTATCCGTTGTACAGATGCCATTCGTCAGCCAACACTATTTGCAAACAAGTCTAACAGATTTTTAAAATCCAAACTGCTTAAATTAAAACCATGTTTCTTTTGTGTAGCAGATGCTGTGTTAAGAGATTTGTTTTCTCTGCACATGAGCTCTTGGGAACATGAACTGTCCTAGCAAGTATTGCTCAAAGTTGCCCTGCTTGGTAACAAAGTTCTTGGGTGCTGCTGTAGTGCAAAAATCAGTGATGAACTAAAAATATTTTGACATGCACTTAGAGGAGTAAACTCTTTCTAAAGAAATAGGTTCTAGTGCAAAAGTATCTGTGGCCATTGGGAAGCAGAGAGACTAGGAATTAACTTTATTCAAATATCCTTTACTGGTTCTAAAATCCAGTGCTGCATGTACATTCCGAATCTGGAGTTTAACAGTTGTAACTGAGCTTGAATTCAAATGATTAAACCAATTTAATTGTTTTCTTTCAAGTAGCTCTTGGAAATCTCCCTGCTTGAATGCTGGCTTACTCTTTAGCAACCTGAGGGTTGGTCTTAAAAAGTTCTCAGCCTTGTATCCCAAATGTATTTTTAAATTACATGCTGTGCTTAATGAAAAACAGAGAGTTGATTGGAACAAGTAATATAGGAAATTAGTTTTCTACATATATGAGGGAGAGATTTATATTTCCTGTAGCATATTTTGTGCCTTTGTAGCCTAGAAGGCACCCTGTGGCATGAGAAAGTAGGCATGAAAAAACCTTTTAGATGATAAAGGGAAATGCAAAGAGCTTTCTTGTCCCAGACTTTGTGGGTTTGGATCCTGACACTGTTGTATTTGATGGAGTTAGTGGTGAGTGGTTTCTAAAAAACTGGTCATTTTCACCATGACTCAATATGTGTAGCAATATATTATATACAAACATATTGTTTGGTACCAAAAGAGTGAGTTTTATTTTGTAGTTCATATTCATATGATTTTCTAGAAGTAGATTACTTTAATTCCAACTCTGCCATCTACAAACTAATGAACCACCTCTGTACCTACTTTATTTATGGCTGACATCTTTAATTTCTTTACACAGAAATCTTCTTAGATAGGAGTACCCTCTTGTTCCATCCAAGTGATACGCAGCACAACAGCAAGAAGTTAGCCTACCACAATACAAGTAGCTCATAATGATAGTGTTGTAAACTAATTCATTGATATTCCAACAAGGAAACCTTGATTTTCATTTTTATCTGAATTTTCACCCTAAAAATCTTGACTATTATGAACGAAACAGTGTCAGCTTTAAAGGCTTTCTTTCTAGAAATCTGCAGAATCACAAAGACTACCCTGGAGCTTTCCTTCAGAAGCTTTAATCTTTACAAGTCCCTGTAATGTAGCAGTGATATAAAAGTAGACAAGTTCACAGTTAGGTTCATCTCTTTGGACCTGTAAAGTATCCTGCAGACACATTTTGTGTGGTTTTTGTGGAATTTCCATGGAGAAAAATATTAAGCAATTGATTCAATCAGGTGGATTCTAAAACGCAACATTCTTGATAGAATTCCATCTATGTGTGCTTAATGGCTACCTAAACAAAGGTTGAATGCTGGGGCTAAATCCCATAAATACAGGTTAAACACCCCTGTCTGACCCTTCTCTGAACTGCAGGGTCAGATCCATCATAACATAATAGGTTTATCCTCTTGTTTCTAAGACGCTGTGTAGTAAACAGTATTTTTACATCTTGGAGGGTTTAGACTACAGATGAAAACTTCTCTGAATCTGATAGATTTGATTAATTGAAGCTAAACGATTTTTGTGGCTAAAAATGCTCTTTTAACATTTTGGGAACTCACACTAATTCTGTATGTAAAACCAATTGTTCAAACTGCAGGGTCAGAGCCGTCACCATATAATTGGTTTATCCTCTTATGTCTAAGATGCTCTGTAGTAAACAGACTGTTCTTATGTCCTGGAAAGCTTTAGCTTGGCCACTGCTAATTTTGGTTGCTCTTCAGTAACTCTTCTAATGGGAAGCATAATCATTGTTCAGTCTATTAACACTGAATGGGCTGGTAATATTGTACAACTTCATAAACATTTTTGCAGGCTGAAGAGAGTTCAAGTCTATGTAATCAATTCTTGTGGGTAAGTTGTTCCAAGTAGTTGGTTGTAGCCATACTCTGTATCTTTGTTACCTCTATGAGACTTGCTGTGGAAAGGAACAATCCAAGGACATGTTTTCCTGGTGTAATTGCAAAACACCATCACTCTCATATTACCACAATGCAATGGCAAGTAAGATACCTGAACTGAAATTTTTATATTAGGATATGATTTTAAAAAATAATTCTGATAGCTCAGACTAGCTTAAATGAAGCACATTAACATTTAACATGATCTTATGATCAAAAACTTTTTGTGGAATAATATAAGGAATTAGTTTTAAATTCTGAAGTATCTTTGAAATATTCTGAATATTCAAATTCTGAAATCTGTGCCTCAGATTAAGTCTCCTGCTCCTTTTTCCCTAACTCCCATAAATCGTTCATGCACAACTATTTCTCCCAGGATGCAAGCATGCATGAAGCTAGGCTTAGGAACCTATGTTAATATTTATGCAATCTCTTCTGGAGATCCATTCTTGACACATTTAATACATAAGAAAAACCTCAATAGACTTGGAGGAAAAAACCTTGCAATGAAATCTTTCTCAGTGATTTTTTAATTAATTGCAAGATTTGATGGAATTTGCAAATAAACTTGAAATATATCATAAAGCCTTCTATCAGTAAACTTTCCTTAATAAAAAAGGGAAATGAGAAAGTTATGGATTCCACTTAGATACAGGCAACACTTGGGGCAGCATGGAAAGGTTTTGTTTGTAGCTAAGCAGATTTTTATGCATGAGGGGGTTTGTCCTCCCCTCTCAAATTAGCTTTAATTGCTGATTACTCATCTTGCCTATGCACTACACTGGGGGTGACCAGTGTAATAGTAATAATTCTTCATATGAATGATATAAAGTGATTGTAGAGGTGTTTCCTTCTACTGCTACTCTACAAACAGGGAAAGTGGTATAGAGACTCTCAAAACAGCAGCACAGTCTGTGACTGCAGAGTTGGTTTGCACTCAGTTTAACTGGATAGGAAAGCCAAAACGTGTATCTTGGGCTGTACTCGTCTTAAAACTGTGCCATTTGTCTCATCTTCAAAGAAAACTTAAGTGTTGGAAAAGTTAACAGTGAGGAATTTATTCAAGTATAGTGTGTATAAGGAACAGGATGTAACTCTCTGATGCTTTTTTAATCTTTTATGTTGTTGCCATTGATTCTACAAACTTTCCTTTATGCAGGAGAATTAAGCATTTTATCCCAAATTTGGAAAAGATCTGTGTTCTCTGAAATCAGTCTGAGCTGACTTTGCAGACTTACTTTGTGCCAGATGTTGGTGCTCTGAGGTGGAATTGTGTTTCTATCAAAGCTGATGGGTGTTTAAGTTAGCACTTCCCAATAAGGGGGACTGGATTTAACTCTGTAGTTTGACTTTAAATATGAATAGTGTTCCTAATAGAGTTTCTAAAGTTTCAGTCCTGCAAAATCAACTTTGGTTCTTTCCCCCTTGCTCCATATAAGACAATGGATGCCTCATGTTGTCAGGAATCAGTCCCCAGAGGGTCATGTTCTCTCCCTCATCCTGAACACAAATAATACACAAGTGCCCTGTAATGGACGTGGTGGAGACTAAGCAGCATTTTGTTGACTCTGCAGTTCTCTGCAGCTCTGGTAATGTTCTGGTTTGGAATGAACGAGACTTTGCAAAAGGCCTGATGGACTTCATTTAACTTTCTAGAACTCATTCTAGAATGGGAATGAGTCAAGTTGGCTGGGCTCTCCCTTGAGTTGGTTTACAGGATAGGCAAGTCCAGATATCAGTTCATCCGGTAAAATGATAATTGTGTAAGACAGGAAAAGCTCTCAACTTCAAGACATTCTCACTTACCAGAATTAATAATTCTGCTTTCTGTGTTCATATTGTCATGGATCCACTTCCTGTTGGGGATGGAAAGCATGACAGCATTTGCTTCTGGGAAGTCTGCATATAAGATTTGTATGATTTATATATAATTGTCATTATGGGCATGCAATAATTTCACAGTAATAGCTGCAGGAAATTCCCTCAGTGTTATCACGTGTGTTGTAGGACTACAATGCACATGTTTGATTACAAAGCATTTAAAGAAGCTTACCTTCTGAAAACTTTTCAAAATGGTTCTAAATAGATTCCAAGCTGAGCCAAGCTGATGATTAAAATCAATTTTCATATATAGCCAGTAATATCTTCTTCTGGCCAAGAAGTATTAATTAAATTTGGAAAATAGGTAAATGTACTGGATTGTGTCCATAAAGAAATGACACATGTACTTCAAGCTCACAATAAGATGCTATGATTTTTTTTTTGGTTTTTTATTTGCAGATATCCTGTTTTCCTCGGTTTACAAAGACAACTCAGTGTCGAGGGAACTGAAGGCTGGGCTAACACAAATTTAACTGAAGCCAAGAATGCCCTGGTTTGGCTCTGGAAGGAGTACTAAGCAGCCAAGGACATTTGGAAAGCCAAATCTAAACCAGTACGGTGAGTTTCCTATGTTGTACTGGATACAGCCATAATTATAGATGAGAATTTTATTCTATCCTGTCTTCGTATCTTGTTTTAACAGAGGATATTCTGCTTTCTGTGTGCCAGAGCAGCATGACAATAGCTTCATGAGGGCCAGAAACTATATGTTCTTCTTTCCTAGGAACAACTTTAATTTCTTGTCACTAGTTCCCTGCCTTTTAGACAAAATTGACTGTATGGCTCTAGTTTTCCCTGGTCAGGATGTGGGGAAAGCAAAATCTAACATACAGGCTGACATAAAAAAGTTATATTGGCACTGAGAGAGATTCAGTAAGTCATTTATTTTGCAACATAAGTAGAAACCAAGGTGGTGATTAAAAAATAAAAATAAATTGCAATTGTTTATCTACTTGTGTAATAACTGAGAAGACCTGGATTTCTTCAGAGGATTCCTATTTACTCCTGATACTGTGCTTCAGTAATGCCTTTCAATAGACCCTTCCTCTAAAGCTGTTTTCATAGAAAATGTCCAGTTACACATTTGTTAGAACAGCCTCTGACTTTTTGATGTTATATTCTGTAGACTCTCTTATACTTTGAAAAGTTTTTACCTATCTAAAGCAGAACAAAACACATTAGTCTGAATGAAATATAAGGTTCCCTAAGTGGTATAATTATTTGATATAGTTCCTGTTCTGATGTTCCCTGTTTTCATGAATGCACAAATATTCATGTGGAAACAAACCTTTAGCTTATTCATACATATCCCTGGTTTATGTTTTCACTGAACTAATTATCCCATCTAATTTCAATTATTTTCAACTTCTTGTCTAGAAGATCCATTTGCTCTCATTAATTTAAAGACTTTTGTTCTTCTCTTTTCCATTTTTCTCTCTTCTTGCTTGTTATGCCTGAATTTAAAAACATCTGGATTAAAAATGCTGTTTTGATAACAAGTCTCTCTTTCATTTTCCTTGTAAAATGCCACAGCATCCTCTCTATACTTAGCATCCAACAAACATTGAGCTGTTTCGAAAGCTTTCAAAAGAAACCATTTTTTTAAATAGAAAAGCACTGTTTTGATAGAGGTTTGGGTTTTTTTATTAAGAATTTTTTTGCTTTATTTGGAGAGTTAGCTTTTCATTACACCTTATGGAAAGAAAACTGGATTTTTTTCTTTTTGAGTTTCAAAATCTGAGATGAAAAAATTTAAAAATTGCATGTGTTTTTAGTCACTACAATTGAAATTACTGTAGTGCTCTGCTTGCATGCATTTTGTCAGCAAATCCTGAAGGGCCAAATGTACAATACATATACACAAAAATAGGTGAAACAGAAGTCCTGAAAAGAAGATGAAAAAAACTTATGCACTGATAACATGCAAACCATTCTTCATTCAGCTGCAGCAAAAAGCTCTGCAGAAATTTTGCACGTTCCTACATACTAGGAAGCAAATTCCGTGCTACCAAAACAAGGTTATGAGAGAAGGAAAATGAATGCAAGTACAACAGTCTGGCCAAGGATACTTTTTAAAAAATTTATTTCTTGCCAATCTGTCTCTGCTGGGACCTGCCCAGAAACAAGGAGAAAGAGTGTAGACTAGGGGAAGAGCTAGTTATCCTTAGGTCCAGTGCTACCACTTAAAAATGGATTATGTACATGAGTAACCTCAATCTCTTGAAACAGTTTGCAAGAGTGAGATTGGAAATTCAAGCCAGTGCAAATGCTGTTCAAGCTGGAACAGTTGCTATTGCAAAAATAAAATGGGTAAAACCAAGTATGAATGGCAGACTTGGGGAGTTTGCAGTTTATTTACTGAATATCATGTGCTCAAATCTAAGGGAAGTTGTTTTTCAAAAGTTGCTTAATTACTGATTCAGTCTGAGCCACTGAAGCATAGCACTTAATGGTTCTGAAAATCTGATTATCAACATAGGGCTCTGTGTCTTCACAGGTTTTCTCTGTTCTGCTACTGGACTGGAATGCAACTGCAGAACTGAGTTTCCTGCACATTCTGGGACAGTTTAATTGCAGCCTGACTGTTACAAGTCAGACGTGGTGTACAATTAGGGTATTTGTTATAAGATAAAAAACTTTTCATCTCTGATGTTGACTCATGAATGTTCAAATGAATATTATATGACCAGGGGTAGTATTCATTCATATCACACCAGGAGGAATATCCATTCATATCACATGCATTCCTTTTACTTTGTACTAAACTCTTGCGGAACTGCAGGAGCAAAAAATGTCTGTGGCTCTGCCAGGGAGTGACTGCCTGAATTTCCAGTGGAAATTCCAGTAAGTATTAGCCACTTAATTATCCTACTCTACCTTAGAGGCTGGAATTAAGTGATGTGCAGCATAGCTATGGCCTTCTGCTTTCTGCATGTCTTAATGTGTCACACTGCAGCTGAAGTCAGGGGTAGGGCTCCCTTGTTGATAATCTGTGCTTGGCAGGATCTGCAAGTACATCATAAATAACTGACTCCCAATTATGTAACATAATTTACTCCTGCTTTCCCAAGAGGATAATTGCATATTAATACATGCTCCTTAATAAGTATTGCAGGTACTGAAAACAACCTAATTTCCTTTCCTTGTTTATAAAGCTAGACTTACCTATTTTTGGACATATTCTACACACACAGAAGCTTATTCTGCCTTGACATAGACATAATTCTCATAGACAAAAGACATAAAAGTGTCTGTCTTGCTTAAAATTTCAGTCTAGTTCTTGAGCTCTGACCTCATAGGAATACAGGGTCAGCTCTCAGGTTTTTGGCACTCCACATGGTGCTGTGTAGCGAATGTTTTGGCCCCCAGAACAGTTGTGTCTGGATTAGGTTTTGCTCACATGAAAGTTGGAGAGGCAAACAGCTTCTTCCATTTGACTCCTCACAGGCAGGGTTGTTCTGCTTTCAATTAGCACTCTCCCCTTGTCCACCCACCCAAACCTCCAGGAGACCAGGAATGGGGTAGCAAGGAACAGGGATTTTCATATAGCACAGCATTAAATTGATTCCAGGCTTTGCAGCCATTTTTCAACCCAAATTTGTCATGAAGTTTTATTTTAAAATACCTGGTGTATTTATTTGCTGTATCTTTGCTGCTACCACCTTTTAAAAATGTATTGGCTTGGTCACATATGAGGGTGAAAGATTGCTTGCTTTCATAACATGTAATACAAAGTAAGCTTAAGATGATAAATGTTGTGGTGCTTCTTTCCAGAGCTCAAGCTCATGTAATTACTTTGAACAGGAACTGTACAAATAATCATCCTTTAATGTGCCATGATGAGAAATTCAAGTTGCATATTTTGCAGTTTGTGCTTGTGTGTGTGTATATTCTATACCCATGTGAAGTCCTGGAGAGCTGAAGTAATGGGTTCCCACTGTGAGATTTTATTCTCTGTACGCTTAACACATGTAAATGCTTTGTCTGGCAATCATGCCAATCACCATGGAATAACATGCAATGAGCAGGAAACAATTTTGTGGTAACTGCAGCCCGCAGTGGTTTGATGAAAAGTTCTAGTCAGAAATTGCTTTCACGTCAGAAAACTCTGTATCATCAGAAATTCCTTAAATGTCAGCAAGGGTGTAGTCCTTACATAAATCCTTGAATACTCTAGGGCTATTTTTACTTGTCTTCCTTTGTCTCTTTTATTATTTTTTTCACCAGGTATATGGGCAACCAAGTGTATAAATATTATGCAGATTTGTGTACTAATAGGGAATAAGTCTTATTCACTGATTTATTTAAGCTTTTTTTTTTTTTCTTTTGAAAGTTATAAGGTTTTTGATGCAGAACTGGCACTTCAAGAATCCTGTCAAAAGGCTGTCTTGTACAGAACCTTATCAGTTCTTTTTATATAAGATCAATACATACAGTCTTATGCTTGGTGTTTGGAATTTTTTGATTTCATAGACGAGCTCCAAGGTACTACATGCTTATCATAAAAAAATGCAAACAGAAAATAGAATGGGCTTGATTTCAAACATTTTTTCCCAAACTGTGGCTAGAAAAGGTAAAAAAGTCCACCTTGCTTCTTTCTGAATGAAAGCAAAAAGAAAAATATCTGTTAGTCATCTCAGAATGTTTAGAGAGCCCTCTTGCCTTTCAGGGATATCTGTGGCCCCACAGGGTAGGAGCAGGTTTTGAAGCTGAGGGTCAGAGCTGGATGAGTCCCTCTGCAGAGGCTGCAGAGCAGGGAATGGACTAGGTGTGAAATGGGTGGGCTCTGCCCTTTGCAGCAGGACCAGCAGAGGTTTCTGTTCAGAGCTGACTTGGTACTTGATGTGGGAGGGGTAGAGCCTGCAGGGGAAAGGAAGAAAGGAGAGCTTTCCCCTTCCTTTAATTTTTCCATGTGGTTCTGAACTCGTGTGAAGATGTCTGGTCCTGAATATTCAGCTATTTCAATGGTCTATAGTCAAGGGCAGATTGTTTGAAAATCCCAAAGTCAATAAGAATTTAAACTGTATTTTATAATGCTTTCTTGTAATAGGGTATAATTCAAGGTCAACCATCTTTTTCACTATGAGTTTGTCAAAATATTAGACTTCCTTTGTCTAATATTATACTTATAATGAGCCTAGTGAAATATGTGGTTTTAAAGAGAGGGAAATGCTTTTGTGCTTTCTGGTTCCATTTGAACTGCATGAACAGTAACAGTGTAACAATTAAGCTCTATTTTGATGGTGTAAGTCAACATCTGTTTTCAGAGGATTTTTTTTTTAATTACAAAAGAATTAAAAAATTCTTTCAGACATTAAACACAGCATCTTCTTTTTCCTTGCACTCTTATACCTTAAAGTATTTTGCTTTCTTTGTGTTAACTGGAAATTAAAAGCTGGCACGCCCTTATTTTGACTATGCCTTTACTGTAAGTTTTAAGCACTTGAAGCAGTAGTCTGGTAAATTATGTTGTCTCCCAGGAACTATCTTAGGTGGAGTTTTTTGAATCCCTCCCCACCACTTTGAGGAACTCCTGATATCTGTTGGTGACTGATGAAAAAAAGAATTTGCTGCTCTCATATTCTCACCGTTTAGTTCTTAAGACTGCAGTACTGAACCTTTTAAAGATCTAATTTGACACACCTGAGCTGGGAGGCATAATCTTGGATAGTGGTTGTTTTAATGAGCTCTGAAAGAGGAAAATTGGCATTATAGAATCATAGAGTGATTTGTGTTGGAAGGAACTTTAAAGATTATCTGATTCCAACCCCCTCTGCCACAGGCAGGGACACTTTCCACCAGAGCACATCACTGAAACCCCACCTACCCTGGACTTAAAGACTGCCCGGGATGGGGCATCCAAACTGCTGTGGGCAACGTGGTCCAGTGCCTCACTACACTCTGAGTAAAGAATTCCTTCCTAACATCTACTCCAAATCTCTTTTTTTTTTTTTTTCTTTAAAACCGTCCTCCTTTGTACTACCACTCTCTGTCCATGTAAAAAGGTCACTCTTCTTTTTTTTGTAAACTTGCTTTCAGTGCTGGAGACTTCTCTTCTCCAAGCTGAATGACCTCTGTCAGCCTGTCAGTGTTATGCCCATATGTAGTTACATGTGTGTGTGTATAAAATATATGTTACATACACATTCCTGTTATATAAGCATTCAGAGGTGTTGTCTCCCTTAACTCTGGCGTAGCATCTATAACAGAGTTTTTGTTCCTGTGGCATTAATGATGCCTCAAAAATGGCATTCCACACACACAACTAAAATCAACAGTTGGTTATTCTGAAGCTGGTTTTTTTCTGAAAATTCTGCATCATTTTGGATGTAGTTGTGGTGAAGAGAGATCAGAGTTCAGGAAGACATTCACAATGTTTGATAAGTGACATTTATTGTCATGCTGAAGGAATCACGTATTTCCAAGTGATATGCCTATTGTGTGTATGCAGGGAAAAAACCTTAAGTAGAGGACAGCTGTGACTATCATGAAGTACAGAAAAGGTTCGTGAACAATAAGATGGCTTCCAAAATAGTCTGCAAATCTGAACCAGTTGCTACAAGATGATCAAAGCCCTAAGGCAAAGACCAAGTTCTAAGTGCATACTTCATTACGCTTGTGCAAATCCAGCTTTGTTCACTCAAACCCTGTATTTAACTGCTATCTGCCTTGTCTGGGAAAAAAGGTATCAGGTTCAGTGTATTCTGTGGAAGCTCATCCATCATCAACAGGGATTTTAAAAGACAGGGGGAAAATATTCTCTGACTTGACTAGTATGTACATATGCAATGAAGGGGAGGAGGAAGTTTTGAACAATGTTCTCTTTCCATTAGCTAAATAAACACACTGCTCTCTGTTATAAAAATTGTTGTGTTGCTGATGTTTTGGAAATCATTGCATAGTAACAGAATCTGCCATTTTCCACGGTGTTTAGTCTGTTCAAAACCTCAAATCTCCTCCTTGGCTGTGAACAATTATATGAATTTTTCTCTGAAGATTTTAAGTACCTTTAAATTTGCTAGGTTAGGGCCTTCATTCAGGAGGAGCAATTGGTGTGTGAATGATGGACAGTGGTGCAGGTGACTAAAAAAATAATCTGTGTTGTAATCTTTTCTTGATTATTAATCCTAAATCATCAAAGATAGAGAATGGATGGGCTGAGATCTAGAAAATACAAACTTCTGCAAATATGAGCTGAATTGCAAAAAAAGGACAAAGATACAGTTACCTAAACTATGGAAAAATCTTATAATGGAAGAAGACATGTTTGCCTGCCTGAGACTATCGTCTTTCAGCTGGTGCTTGTCTATCAGCTAAAATGTCACCTATCCATTCCAAAGATAGCAAGGTCAAACATCTTCCTTCTGCCTTTCCCAAAATTGCCATGACTGATATATGTATTGCTCCAAAGTCTTAAGTCAAGTCTCATGATTGAATTGCATGATAAAGAGCATTCTCAGAGATTAGATTAATAATTGGTCTGATTATCTAACCTGTACTCATTTTAGCAGTCCCACAGAGGGAATGGCTTCAGGAATGACTCAGATGTGAAATTCTGTTCTAAAGTTGAACCTTGTTTCATCAAAGGTAATCTGTATTGTGGCCTATGGGAATTTAAAGCACTGAAAAAACCTGAATCTCCTTAAGGTTTTGTAATGACATTGTATACTAGGAAGGGCAAAAAAGGATTCTTTAAATTTTACTTAAAAAAATCCAGTTTTACAAACTGACTGAAAATCAGGGCATGATATGGTGACTTGATTCTACAGACTAAAAGGAACTACTCTATGCTGACCTATTTTTCTTAACTAATTTGATATTCAAACAGAATTAAAACTAATTATGATATAGTTCAGCTCAAACATTTTGGGAAGATGTACCAAGTTCTGTAGGGCATCTGATTTTCTTTCACTGGTTCTTATGTTGTTTATGCATGTTGATGTTTGATCAGCAAAACTACAGATAAATATGGCTAGGGCTGCTGGGGTTTTTTTGGTTTGGTTTTGTTTTGTTTTTTTTCTTTCTTTTTAAGTATTTTAATTAATTGCATTGCAGAGGAGGTGACTGCTGCTTACATGTTGGAAGAATGATGTGCTGTTTGGGGTCTGACCTTAAAGAAATCGTGTGAGTTTAGGGTGAGGGTAAATAAGACAGAAATATATCAACACAGAGATAAGGAAAAGCAGATGTGGACAAGAGCAGTGTTCAAGGTTGAATTTACAAGTTGTTCAATACTGGTATACAGTCAAAGTACCCTACTGGGTTGAGCAGCATGGGCAGAGTGTTTTGGGCTGCTCAGGGAGCACATGGAATAAATCAGATAATTCCCTCATTTCCTTGTCACTGCTGGCTGCGGGACTCCTTGTGGGCAGGGATTCAATAGCACTGCAGGTATCTACATAAACAGCACAAGGGCTACTCGCAGGGCAGCAATCAACATGGGATCAATCTATTTATTCCTGTTGTTTCTCTGTACCCTCTGCCTCCTCTGTGCTCTCAGTGCCTCCTAATTTTGCATCAGCAGTTTATTTTGTGATCACTTTCTTGGTCTTTGAGATGGGTACTTTGAAAGAAAACTTGAAAGATCAAGTAACTCCACTAAGTGATTTGCTTTATTGCTTTCCTTTTGTCCCCTTGTTTTCCTCTCATCTTAACCTTTTTCTAAGCTGACCTGTTATCAAGGTGTTTAGAAATTCAAATATATTTAGTCCTCCTTGTAACAGCATTGCATTTGCTGGTCTCTTGCCTTAGAAATGAAGGTAATTTAAAAAAATTCCTTTATTATCATTATTATCTTTATTATCTTTGACTACTTAATAGCATGCAGTAAAACCTTATGTTTGAAGGGCTTTAGGGGTTGTCTCTGTGAACAGAACAAAAATATAAAGAAGCGAAGGGCACATTAAATGGATATTCCTGCCTTCCACCGAGTTTGAGCTTTTTTTTTTACTTGTTCCTGTTCTTCATGTATGCAACATTCAAATTACTGCATTCAATATGCTTTTCCTTCTTTCATATGTGTGAATCCTTTTTGCATTTTTTGTTATACCCGTGAACTGGAATTGGAGTGTATGTAAATGTCATCTCAAGTTCTTGCTGTACTATGTCAGCTGAGCATATGATCTTTTTGGTAAATCCATGGTCTTTTAAAACAATTCTCAGCTTTGCCTTTTGAACATTTGCTGCATTAAAGAAGGAGGCTGAGCTATGGAATACTATAGTATATGTGATAGCTTAACCACAGTCTAAACTCCTGTTTTGTTTTCCTTTGGAGATGCAAAACCTTCCCTCAGTGAATGGAGATTTCCACTCTAGCCTGTTTCTCTGCTTTCACAAGTGGTGCAGTGTGTTTTATTTTTGACTTAAGGGTCAGAGGGCATGGGTTGAAAGATAAGAAAACTGTGTTGCAGTATACTGGTTCCAAAAATGATAAAATGTGAAAAATAACATGCTTATTCCAGGGTCATGAAATCAAAATAGATTTTGCACTGGAGATATAAAAAGAGACTACGCAAAACATTCCTGAAATAATTTATGCTGAGTTCAAGTTTAAGCCAGAGATACAACAGTATATTATGTGTTCTTTTGGCATTCTGTCTTTAAATCAACAAAACTATCTCAACTTTTGCACTCTGGCCAGTGCAGCGATTCCCTTAATATTGTACAGCCAGAGCTGCAGGTCTGCCAGACTTTCAAATGGCTCATTTTCCAAATCAAAAGGCTTTATTGTTTTTCAGTGTCATCTATCCAGTTCCTGTGACACTGATAGGCTGTGGTTTATTAGTATTCATGGCTGAGCTATCCACTTCTATAATTCTGTATATTCCTCTGTCCTGGGCTGTCTTGGTGCCATGCTCACAAAGAGAAGCATTCACGTCTCTATGCTTGGCAATTCCTGCTTTTCTGGTTACGTTTAGTTGTGCCAACCACCTGTGTAACCTACCTGCTGGTGACCCAGTGAGCTGGTAGCATTTGCCAGGGCTGGGCAAGGGCTGAGTCCTGCTTGGGCAGGGTAGCTCCACTTCTGCAGTCCTCCTTTGGTGTCTGAAAGGTTTCACAGTATGTGTGTGTGTGGCCTTCAGATGGAGCCTGGCTCTGCCTGGCATATCAGCACGGACACAGGGGTAGCCAAAAGGCCCACCAGCACATCTCCTGAGATTTAACAGCTTTGTAGTTAAGGCGTTTATATTCCTTCTTCTTTCTCTATCATTTTCCTCCTTTCTTCCAGATATTTTACCATCTTAATTCAAGGGTTTTCTTTTTGTTTGCTTTTGTTTTTTGTTTAGCTAATTTGTTAGCTGAAGCTCTGCTCTGCTTCATCAGGAAAATACACAGGACAGAAGTGTGACTGGAAGGGTTTTAAACATGAGTTAACTAACCTGAAGATGTACAATGCCAAAGACTTCAGAAGGCAAATCTAAATTCCTAGATTAATAAAAGTTGTGAATCTGTAAACTTAGTTAAATCTCTGAATAGCAGGGATTACTTCAAATTATTTTGAAGTATATTCAGTTGGAAAAGGAATTGTCATTTGAATTTGCAGTCTGGTACAAAATCTGTTGAAACACTTGGTGGTTTTGTTGGTGCTCTCAACTGAGGCTAGACTTGGCCTCCAAATGCAAGCACTATTAGCACAGAAAACATTATAATCCAGAGAAAATTAGATTTATTACTCAAAATAATTTCTCTGTTCAGAGAGGCCAGGCCCTGAAAGTGTCCTAGAATTAGGAGTTCACCAAAGAGTTGTAAAAGTTTAACGTAAATTTTTGTATATACACTTTGGTAACTAGGCAAAATGAAAAAATGCACTGGAAACATACAATGGAAATTGTATTGTAATGGGTTGGGGTGGGGTTTTTTTTGTTGGTTTTTTTTTTTTTGATTGCAATGGGAAATTATTTTTTTCATAAATCATTTAATATGTGTAACACTACAGCAATCAAATTAGAATAAGCCATCTCCACTCATTGAAGAAAAGCTCTCCATAACTCTATATGATCCTACATGTTTCTAGCATTTTGAAAGTGAGTTGATGTAGTGCTAAAGCACGACATGTACCATGTCCCCTGTGACACAGCAGAGAATGGCACCCACTGCTAAGTTTGGTCTGTCCCATAACACTGGCTGCAGTTTCACTGCCTTGTGCTCAGCCTGTATTTCCATCAAGGAACTTCCCAAAGTTTCTATAATATTATTTATGTTTCTAAGAGCCTGCAATGGAAAGAATTGCTTTCGTCTTGAAGAAATTTTGGTTCTGTTTTGTGCCAAGAGAGGCTCACAAGGTGCATGAAGTGACAAAACTACATGGAAACATGGGAAAGAGTGCCCCAGGCACAGGGCTGAAACATAGCACAGTCTCACCAGGTCCCAGATATGAGGAATCTTGAGAGACCCACGTTACCAAGTTTCTGACTTTCTTCCTTAAGCTTGCAGTAGAAAGTAGCTTAGAGGGAACTGGTGTTGCACACAGTGTGAAGAGGGGGTCATGGGCCAATGAGGGAGTTAAATTACTGCAGAAAATAGATATATAACCTGCAAAGGTCAAAAGGAACTGGAATCAACCCTTGAATTGCAGCCTAACATGAAGCTGCCTGGCACTTTTGAAAAACTCAGATTTGATTTCCTTTAAAGAAGTCATAACTAAAAATATGTTTGTGTTAAGACTGAGACGTGTTGGTGACATGAGAATGGGCAAATTACAGTAACTGGGTTGAGTTCCTGCTATGTTTATTTTTATTGAATGACATAGTTTAATTATGCTGCAGTAGGGGATAATTTAACTTGTCCAAAAAAGTCAACTTACTGCCAAGTTCACATATTTATAATACCCTAGGTTAGATTGAACTTGAGCTGTATTTTGAAAAGGAAAGAAAAAATTATATTTTGCACTGGAAGTGTAAAATTTTTAGGACGTGAGAGTAGCAAAAAAACATAATTTGGTAACTTCAGGTAGAATTAATGATGAAATTATGTTTTTAATGGCTTATCAGCTATTTACTGATATTTAGATAGTGCACTGGATTTCTTGTACAACATCCCCTTGAAAGTATAACTTAAATATTCCATATTTTATCATTTATATGTCACTTTAAAGGAGACTGCCTGCTTATACCCTTTGTTTTGATACCTCCTCTACATTTATGCAGTCATTCTGTGTATGATAGTAGGAGGCTGTTTAATGCAAACAGTGAGGGAACAAGGTTTAATGAATAGCAGGAAAATGTTCCTTCTGACTAGGGGGGAAAAAACCCCAGCACATTTCATGTACTTTTATGTAAAGACCTAATATTTTTAGGAATGACTGAATTATTTTTTGTGTGCAATCAAAACTATGGAAAATATACAGCATCCTGTTTGTATTATGTGCTTCTCAGATGTTCCTCATTAGTAGAGTCTTCCTTCCTATCCAAGCATTCTTCCATCCATCCAGCATTAATTATCTATTGCTATCCTACCCAAACTCATCACAATTTGCTGGTATCACAACTTAAAAATATCAAGAACATATTTTAAAGAAAGCCATGCCTCTTCGTGCATCATCTAAAGATCATCCATGAGAAAAAAAACCTCAACTTGTTGAAGTCATGGGGGTTTTTTTGTTTGTTTTGTTTTCTTTTTGTTTTGTTTTTGTTTTTTGGTTGGTTTTATTTGGGGTTTTGGGATTTTTTTGTTGGTTTTTTTGCCTTTTTTTTTGTTTGTTTGTTTGGGGTTTTGTGGGTTTTTTGGGTTTTTTGGTTGTTTGGTTTTTTTGGTTTTGGTTTTTTTTTTTTTTTTTTGAGGGGGAAAGGTTAGATTTAATATTCTGCAGGAGAAAAAAAGCATTTCTTTCTTTTTCCTGGATCTTGAATTGTCAACTTTTGCATGAGTAGGCAGGCAAATGAGGTGATGAGTTTTTCCATGAAGACTTAACAGAAAATGCTTAAATATTCTGCATATATTGCATAATGATTTTATATTTACAGCATTTTTAAAATATATATATATAAACATGATGAAATTATTAAAATATTATTGGCTCTAACACCAGTAGTCCTAATTTCCTTATTTTTTCCTCTCAAGCAGTTTTCTCAACTTGATCATTCATCAACAGCAAATACAAACAGGCTTGCACTCTTACAGGGCAAAAAACCCCAGGCAATCTAGCTAAGATTAAGTAGATTTTGCTGAAGCTGAGAGACTTGAAATCCACAAAAAAGGCTTTGGAGAGTATTTGAGTTGATAGTTAAGATAGGGATATGACAGGTCTGATTTTAAATATGTGTGAAAATAAGCATCTTTTCAGATCAGCCAACATATCTTTAAGGTGTAACACAGTAATGTCAGCTCACATTTATAGTTGTTACTTAGCAGAGCTGGCAGGGCTTTTGTCTTTTCTTAGTAACACATCTGGCAAGTTGGGATCTTCATCAATGGCTGATGATCTTAGGCTCTGCCACAGTACAATTACACAGCCAGGGACAGGGAGGGTGCTAATATTGGCTCTCCAAGAGAAACTCCCAACCAGTGTCAAAAACACAGCCTCAGTCTCCTACTCTGTGCTTTTCAATAGTTTCTTTTCCCAAATTTTACTATAAATTAACTGATAGGATGATTGGCATTGCTACTAAAGACTAGACAATATGCATGGATGTAATACACTGAAAAAAATTACTTTAAAAAAATTTTACTGCAGAATTTTACTTCTAAGATAATTTCCAATACCTCATATCTGTTACGTAGTAATACCAAAAGGCCTTCGATCTGTAAACAGCCTCTAAACATGATTAAGGAGCAAATGTATTTGGCAGGGTACCCATATTTCATCACTGCTGGGAGTGTATATGGATATGTATATCCATATGTGTATATCCAATGTATCATGCTGTGAGTAAATATGGATTAGAATAGTAAGATAGCTTGTTAAATAGTAAGATACCTTGGATGCATACATGTTCTTTCAACTAAATATATCTTTAAAGTGTTTTCAATTAAACATATATACTTATTGCTTAACCTAAACTAAGATGTAGGGTTTTTTGGTGGTTTTTTTTTTTCCTCTCCTTAAAAAGAGGCAGTAACTTCCATATCTTCTAGACTAGTTAGTCTGTTAACTTACTGTTTCTTCCTAATTAATTTTGTCAAAACCACTTCTATGCAAAGTACATTTTTGGGCTCAGGAGTTCAGTGCAAATAATTTTTGAGAAGTTTTCTCTGACTTGAAATTAGAGGTAAAATGAAGTTTGTGTTGGAAAATTTAGAGGTAGCCTTGCCCTGTGTGCTATGAGCTGATATTGCTGTAATGCATCAGCTTTTTTTTCTCCCAAACATGCCAGATTTTGCTTTCACAATGAAATATGATACTGCAGTTAATTCTGTTTTCACCACAGCACCTTTCTCTGTGTTCCTGAATGGTGAGAACAGAATCAGAGTCCATGTACATATCACAACAAGAACTCTCTGTCATAAGTTCCGGGTCTTTGTGTGTGCTATAAATCAGCTCAGTGGTGGTACTTGATGAGAGCAGAAGGATTTGGCCCTGTCTCTCCTGTAAGAAATGCTGGCACTGGAGGCTGGTAGTGTGTTGCAATCTGCACTGGGATATCTTGGGGGAGGAGGGAGCCCTACCTATCTCCTCTGCCTTGGAAATCTCCCCAAGGTAAACAGGAGGAGAACGGCATGTGTGAGGGAGGACAACCCCAGTGTGGATGGGTAACAAAAACAGCCAATAAATTCACATCAAGGATGCCATCCAGGACACCAATACACACTGAAATCTGTGGTCTGAGTGTACCACAGTACAAGCCAAGAAAAGAAATCACCCTTGAATAAACGCATCTATTTAACTGAAATGCTGAGCAAAGGGTCACAGGATTAAGGGGGAGAGGAATTAATAGTAAAAGTGATGCAATGGTGGAAAAAAAAAACGGTCAGAGAGAGAAATGTTTTCATGCAAGATTGTCAGAAAGGTTGCCCAGCATACATTATTAAATGCATCTCTTAGAATAATTTGCTTCTTCCTTCCTATATCTTTTAATAGCTATCATTTGAAGCAGTTGTTACAAATTACAATTAACAAGATAAATGACAGTTTAATTAAAGTTCACTGTGGATTTTTCAATGGAATTCAATTTGCCTTGTATTTAACAGGGAACAACTCTCAAATACTATTTTTACTAGTGCAAATTTGGGCTGAAAAGGTGGCCATAACTTCATGAGAAGTAAATCCATCTAATTTTTAGTTCACTTGATATAAAAGGTCACCCAGTTTCAACACAGTTGTTGATCTGAATTAATAGATTGAAGAATTTTTGTTTCCTGCTCTTGTTTTCCCCAGAAAAAAATAATAGAAGTAGTTGTTTTGACAGAGTAGAAATCACAGTGTGTGATTTATCTATTTGTATGCACAATGTGAAAGAAAAAAAATCAAGAAATACCTGAAACTACTAAGTAATACACATCTTATTTGTTGAAAATTCATTAATTTTTGTGATTACTCCAGGAGGCAGACTCATTTTCTTCCATGGTCAGCACTTGTGAAGAAAATTTGTTTTCTAAAACCTAAGGTTTCAGTGCTCCTGTCTTTTGAAAATACTACCTTTAAAAATGCTGGCAGTTTGAATTGATTGATACTGTATCGTATCAATGAGAAGTCTGGAATGTTCTTGAACACTTCCAGTGGATCAGGGACTTGCTGTTTGGTTTGGATCTGTTCTTTGGAGGTGCTGGATCAACCCATCTCCAACATGTAGCTGATAAACACCCTTGTATGCTCTATTCACTCAGCATAAGTAACACTATATCAAATATGCAATGCCAAACAAGGCAAGATGCTTTAGAACCCCATAAAATTATGGTTTACAACATAAGGTTTTATCCCACAGTATTGGGACTGCTGATACAGGGCGGGGAAATGAGTGGGGAAACACTGAGTAGTTGCTTTAATGTATTTGGATCATGAGAACATGGATAATTAAAACAATTAGGCATGCTTCTCACAGAACTTAATGGGATTGATCAATCCTGTTAGAGATTCAGCTCATATTAACGTTACAGCCACAGCTCCTAACATTCTCAAAGGATCTCATTTAAGAGAGACCTCTGAAAAGACCCCAGGAGTTACCAGCTGATAGAAGCATCATATTTGGATGGAGAGTTTTGGAGGAACCACCATGTCAATTTTGATTGTCAGGTCTGACTTATTCATTATTAAACCATTTGGTTATGCAGATATGTAGTTCCATAGTAAACCAGAACAAGAAAGAGATCATGGCTGAAAAATTATCTGAAAAAGCATAAAAAAACATCTTGTGGAACTGCAGCCAAATACAGAGTAAAAATAGATACCTACATTGAAAGAACACTGAGGAGCTTTTTCTGAAATTTTGCTTGTCTCTGAAATGAGGACATATATGTTTACTGAGAAAAAAATTACCACAGATTTTAAAAATTATTTAACTTAAAATATTTGAAGTGTTGAAGTCCCAGTACTACACACAGTTTCAGTTTTACTGTATAGATTCTCAGCACCTTGTAAAAATCAAGAGTTTTTTTCCTGAGGTGTCTCAGACAAGGCAAAAAATCCCTAATTGAATTTACTGATTGACTTCTGAAAACTTGCACATGTATATAGATGAAATTTCTTGGCCAGGGATGGAGAAGTAATGTGTCTGAACTGAAACTGCTTGGTGCTACAGGAGACATTTTAGATGTTGGCTGAATGTTCTGGACTTTAATGAGTGGAATAATTCAGGTGTTGAATTAGTCACCTTGCTCTTATTCCTAGATGTTGATAATTTTGTCACATATATTGCTCATACTCTCCTATACATAAAAGCACAATAGGACACAAACTTATCTACCTTTTTAAAATTAATTTAAAGGAACAAAAGTGATTTAGATAATGACTTCGAATGTCTTTAGAAATATTTATCATCATCATGTGATTATGAGTTTAATAGCTCTTTAAATTATGAAGAATGCTACTGTCAGTTTAGGTCTATGCTGATCAATATAGAAATCTGATACTGTTGCCTTTCTGAAAATAGAGAGATATGTTGCTGATTGTGTTTAAGCAGGAATCAAACAGATTCAAGCACTCCTAAAATAAAAGTGCTATTAAATTGTACTGATTTGTCATGAGTCAGCTAATAAATATACAGAGTAAGGAAAACAAAACAAATTATGCCTGAGATCTTTGATGTTTTCTTCTCTCTTCATACTTTTTTATTTTGAGTTAAGTGTGCTTGAATGATGTATTATTCATGAATACTTTCATTCTAAATTACCCTTACTGTAGCTCATGTAATTAAAATAGTTGTTCAGAGAATGCAAATGACTTGCAATTTATATATGAGGTCATGTCTTTAGGAGATAATCATGAAGTGGATTACTGCCTTCGAAGCATTTAAAATTTATTTAATTGTGATAGAAACAACCACATCCTCTTGACACAGTTCCATTCCGTTGATATTCCTGTTTGCCCTCACAACTGTCCATAGCTACCTGCCAGTGTTCTAACCAGGATCAAATCACACAGTTTTGTTTTGCAGTTTCACCACTGTATATTGT
>VWYP01005919.1:4083-15990 GCA_013400435.1 Pycnonotus jocosus | reverse complement strand
GGGGATGTTGGTTTGCCATACTGTTTTTGGCAGCTTTGTGAAATTTTTCTTTTATAACGTACAATGTGCGCTAAATGTTCTTCTCACTCTCTTTTTTTTGTTTGTTTGGGGGTTTGTTTGTTTGTTTATTTGGTGCACTAACTCAGGTTGTTACTTTTTTTTTTAATGAACTTTTCCAAACTTTTAAATTTGAGACACTACCACGGACTTCTCTGTGATCTTGTCTCTCCATGTCCTCTGACAATGCAGCTCAACTTGTCTTTAGATTTCCTTAGAACATTTATAAAGGTTTTCAGATAGACAGTTAAGATGTTTTATAAATACATTGCCTGAAGGAATATAAAAAGACCTGCTTCAGTAAAAATCTATACAGGAGGAGGAAGAACTGACTGGCCCATGACCAGCACATGGCTAGAATGTGACTGGCACCCCTGTGGCACAGCCCTTGTGCCCATGCACACTGAGCACTGCCTGCCTCAGTCACCTGCCCTGCTCTATGTTCCCACCTGCTCTCCCTGAGCCTTGAGGCAGTGATCCCTTCTCCTTTGGCCACTCCAGCCCCGCTGCAGCTGCAGGGTCTGGCAGCTGGACTGCATCCCTGCCTCATGGCAGCCCATGGCCTGGCTGCCAGAGGGATGCTGCTGGCAGCAGCCACCAACTCTTGACATGAAGTGGCAATTTATAAATAATCACTCCTGGCTTTCAATTACACTTTCTGTATTTGATTACTTCTACTTGACAAGAGTAGTTCAGATTTTTTTAAGGTTTCTATTCTACAACCTTGCTTGCAGTGTTAGCCCTCAATGGCTTCTGGATCAGCTTCATGGGAGAGTAGCTAACAAAAGGAACTTTCAAACAAACTGTTGTAAATTTGGGAGAAACTAACTTTAAGGGATAAAATAACCATCAAGATGTATTAACAGATTTTTATGATCATTTTACTTCAATAAGTGCTAGTCTTTATTCCATGTGTTCTTTCTGTGAGAACAGTGCAGCTGGTCAAACGATTATAGAGTTTGTGGTTGGAAAAGGAAATTAGTTCTGCTCAGTCTTGACTTGAGGTAGACAAAAGCAAATTTTTTATTTGTTTGTTTTTTGGGTTTTTGTTTGTTTTGCATAAAGCATCTTGTTTTTGAAACTTAGTGGTTCAGTATCTGAGGTTTGCCCTTGCTTCCAGTAAATGTGGAGGTGCTGGTACTGCAGGCAAGTCAAGAATTTGTATTCTGTGACTATGAAATTGCTCTAGTTCCTTGTTCCCAAAGAGCTTTATTCCATGAATGTGACAAACCAGACCATAGCTCTTTTGGCCAGAGCACTCATGGTCATAGTGATAGACTGCTCCTCCCTCCATCCCAATTTACATCTGCTGAATTTGTCTACAGTTAAAATATATCTCTGCTTTGGCAGCTTGCTGTGTATGAATAAAGTCAACAGTCACTCATTATGAGCAGTTAGGCCTCATAGATCCAAAAAGTAAAAACTGCCTTTATTTCAGAAGACAACCAAAAGTGTTGTTCACCTTTCCTACCTGAAACAATACGCTAGACTTGGGACAGAATTTGTTTCCTAGCTTCTTCCAATTTAATTGAAACCTTCTTTATATTTCTTCTAGTATCTTACTTGTGTTGAAGAGTCTCTCAAAAGAGGAAAAAATAAATCAAGTAAGAAAAATGAGGCATTTGTTGTGCCAGTTTTGGTTTACTTTATGACCGATTACTTGCAGAATAAAGCAATGCCTTTGCAGTGTCAGAATGCTGTAGGGTTGCAGCATTATTGTCATCCTGTGCTGCACAGGATTGATCTTAGAACTTTCTCAGATTGGACTAAATAAATTTTGTTCAACAGTAATTCCAAATACATGATGACTATGTTGATTAAAGTGGTGTTGTATTGCTATAGTAGGCTTCTCCTGGAGTAAGTAAATAATAATGTAATTCCAGGTAAATTCTGAAGATTGGTCTTCTAGTGAAGTTAGGAAATTTTAGTTTAAAAATAGACAAATTGTCTATTTCTTGTCTATTCTGCTCTATGTCTTGAAATACAGAAAATTTGAAGAAAAAAAGAAAATTGTTTCTTCTGCGAGGAAAAACCTTATAGTCAAATCTTGTTTGTTCACATTATTCTCCTTGCTACTTAAATCTTTTAAAAACTATATTTATACTCCTATTTAAAAATGGTTAAAAAGAATTTGGACGTTATATACACAAGTGATCCTAATATTTCATTAAAATATTGATTCAGACTCTCCCTTAGGTGCCTTAGGTCTGTGTGAGTGGAAAAGGAATTTCTCATCCTTTTCCACCTGTCTTCTGAATAACAAACCACAAAGTTCCTTAATCGGGTTTTCTTTGTTGCACTTCCAAGAGCTACAAGTTTATGAAGAATTTATCTTTTCTGTTCTGGTGAAATCTGAAAATGAGGAAACAGGAAAATTTTTAAATCCTTCTAGTTTTTGTGTGCTCATTCCAACTGCTGCAAAATTAATGATATGGTTGTGTGTGAAGATACTTGAATTTTTTATGCTTAGACGAAACTGCACAAGATGTTGGGGACAAGTGTTCCGTAGTTTTCTCCACTCTCATTGACAAGATATGACAGGGATATTTTGCCTTTATTTGCAGCTATAAAATTCTGAGGGATTTAATACCTCTTGGTGAATAGAGGCATATTCTTGGATTTTTTTGTTTTCTGTGCTCCTTAATCAGTGTCATCAGTTGAATGGTTTTTCTGTAAGCCCACTTTTAATGAAAAATAAAAAGCTCTTTCATGGATGCTTCTGTGAGAACATGTTGAAGAATAGCATATGAAAGAAAACTTAAGAGATTTTTCCTAAAATTGTCTTGGGAAGCACAGCTTCTGTCCCCCACTATTATGAAGGTGTTCTGTGTCTATGCAAGTGCACATTAACAATCAGAGGAGTTTAATTAACTTCATGAATTTTAGAAATTTTTTTGAGCATTTTTTAGGATGGCTGCCTTACACAAGTGATGTAGTATCAAAAATCCTGAAAACTAAGCTTCTGTTCATTCTTAATTTCCTATTAAGTCTCTGATTAAAGTATTCTACAGTGTGTGCTCTACAGTGTGTACTTACATGCCATATTAGAGTGTGTGCAGCTACTTCACATTTCATTGGAGGTTTTTTTAAATTACTTAGTGATTCATTATGGATGGTGTCTTAACAGATGATGTGTTCCTTGACTTTGTATTCGTTATTGATCATGCTGGGCCTTATAGACACACACATGCTTGATAGAACAGAGTTTCTCAAGAATACAAATCTCAAATGATAAGAACTCCCTGTTTTTATGAGTGGATTTGCTTTGTAGAGGTATATTTCAGTTTTTCCAAAATGCCCAGTATTCAGTAGTATAGTGTGCTTGGCTTTGTTGCTGCTGTTCTTGGCTTCACTATGGCTGTCCTGCAACTCCTCACATATTGAGAGGAATCAATTGGCATAATCATGGTTGGTTGGTTGACTGAGACCTTTCAAGGTCTTCTAGTCCAATTTCCTTCTCAAAGCATGAGCATCAAATCAGTCATGGCTTTAGTTAGCTTTGGACTTTGGACTTGAAGGCCACATGCTGCAGCCTCCAGGCCATGTCAGAAGCCTGGTACTGGACCCTCTCCAAAATCCCTCCTATTCTTCTTGGAGCAGGGGTCCAAGATGGATTAAGTTCTCCAGCTGCAGCCTCACCAGTGCTGCACAGAAGCACAGAAAGTGTCTTCCCTTCCCCTGCTGCCTGTGCTCCTCATGCTGTAGCCCAGCTGTGCACTTTCCCTCGTTGTCATGGAAGTGCATTGTTGCCTCTTTTGTAGTTGGCATCTGCTGGAAGTGCCGAGCTTCTTTCCAGCAGGTGCCAGTTCGGCCTGTGCTTCTGCCCTGGGACCAGAGCTTTTCACCTCTCGTTGAACTCTCTAAGTTTTCTGCTGGGCCAGGCCACAATTTTCACCACCTCCCTCTTATTTGAAGCTCCACCCTCTAATTTCTGTTAGTGTTTGAATTCCTGACAAAACGTCTGGGTTTGCCACGCACTGAATATTTGTGGCTTGTGAGAGTAGAACAGTCACTACCTCATGTGATGTTTCTGCTCTGGACAGAAAGTAACAGAGGCAGTATTTCAAGTTGCTATCCAAATGACATTTTTTCATTCAGTAAACTCTCTTTAATGACATTTTGCTTGATACCAAAAGCATTTTGAAGACAGATTTCCACATGGATATGGTAATTGGAGATAATGCAGATAGCGATTAAGCTTGCTGCATGCAATAGTGGAGGCCTTGAGAAAGGCATTTTGCAATGAAGTTTGTCTCTGTTGCAAGCAGATTATAGGTATTTTGTAAAGCTGTGATCCTGGTTTGTGTCCATTAGCATTCATGAATGGTCATGTCATACTACTTTACAATGAGATTAAAATCCTCAGCTATTACCTGCTTGTTTTGAAAGTTTCCTATGATGATGGCCAGATCATTCTGACACCATTAATGGTAGCCTTACACAGATGTTGCTGGCACAAGTTAGAACCACCAAACCTTAAAAAAAAAAATACATGCATGGTGAATTTCTTAATGTTCCATTTTGCATTCTTTAGAGTGCTGGTGTGACAGTGTGCACAACAAACCATGCTCTGGGTTTTGGGCTTGTTGAAAGGGTCAGTACACAACATTCACTATAAAGTATAAGGAATTGCAAAAGTCAAGCTGGCCATTAGGCTTTTAATGGTAATTCAGGAAACCAAAACCTGAAATGTGTTCTGTATTGCCTTTCTAAAGCCCTCCTTTCCCACTGTGTTGACATCTTTACTTGTCTTCTGCTCAATGTCATTCAGACCTGTCGTGTCTGCCAATGAACCTGGCATATACACAGCTTTATCATGTAGGGTTACCTGCCAAAAGGCATAAAAACATGGCAGGGGAGTAAAATTTGTGAGTTTTTGCTGGAATCTTTGCTCGTAGATAAAAGAACATCTGAGGAAACACAACTTGTAAACATTTTTGAGGGATATTGCTTTTGACGATTTTGTGTGCTATTTTAAGAGTGACCTTGGTCTGCCTGTCAGTGATTTAATTCTATGTCCATAACAACAAGACTGTTTATCTGTTGTTTTAATTTCTTCATAGAATTTTCACCACACAACTGATCTTGAGATGGTGCTATAAGAAAATATCTAAAGACCTTTAGTAATATCTTAATGGTGACATTGCTGTCTTTTTCTGTTCCATTTTTTGAGGGAAAATCGTGGAGTGATAAGTTTCCATAAAATGGATTCTTTCTGTGTTGTCCTTGATGAAGTTAATTTTGATACTGTAGAGAGAGGAGACATGGTTGTCTTCTGCTTTCCTGATGCTGCTCCCCTTCTTCATGAAAGGATCTGTGCTGTCTTCAGGGACCACTGAGGAACCCAGAACAACATGTGGGCAATGTAGAGAGATTGTCCTATCTCGTGGCAAGGTGTCCTGGACAGGGTTAATTTTATCAGTAGCCAGGACAGGGCATGGCTAGGAAATGGAGATTATTCTCTACCACCTCATGTCATTGCCAGGCACAAGGGGAAGGGAGTCTCTTCCTGGGAAAAGGAGTTCCTTCCAGTTGAGTAAGGTGGCAGTCAGGTAATGCTGGCTCTGAGCACTTTGCATGTGAATCACTCACATCTGTCTTGTACGCTTTTGTTATTAATGTTGTTCCTGCCCTTTTTCTTATCTCATCTCTATTTCCAGTAAATTGTTCTCATCTCACACCATGATCTTTACCTTTTGTGTCTCCAAATCTCTGCTCCAATCCCTATGGGGGATGGGAGTGGGAAAGGCAGGGAGTGAGCAAGTGACACGTGGTCTGGAGAGTCTTAGTGGGAGCACTAAATTGGATAGATGTAGGAATGGTACCCCTAAACCACGAAGGAAAACAATCTTCATGTAGATCAATAGGGTGCATCATATCTGATATTTATGGCTATTTTCAGCTATCAAAGTGTTTTTGGAAGGAGGAAAAAGGAAAAAAAAAAAAGCAGCTGATATTCTGTTGGACTGTAGTATTTGTGGAAATACCTGCTGATGCTCCAAGACTGCTGGCAGGGGACTTGGACCATCATGCATCATTTCAGCCATATCATTTAAGTAATATATACTTACAGGTATTGGAATGTTTAAGAAAGGAAATTACAGTAACAGAGTGAATTTTTGCATTCTGGGGATTTTGGTGTTGTTTAAGTAGATTTAGAAAGCCCTATAATAATTTCTGTTTAAAGTCTTAACTTGTATACCTTGAATGAACTCCAGAACATGGTACTGCTGACTTCAGAGCTATATGTCTTTGTGAAAACCTTTATGTTTGGAATTAATGAATTAAAAAATAAAGAAATGAAACCCATGTCTAAATTCTGAATTGGTTTCTAAGAACAGTTTGGGAAAAATAATTTCTTATCAGTTTTACACTGCTTTGATTCACACTGCCAGATGCTTCTTCTATGTGTTGGTCAAGTCCTGTTGGCCTGAGGGTACTTTTCCTCCCCTCTCACTTTCTGCCCTAATTTCTTGTATAACCATGGGCTGTGGAATTTTAGCCTGTTCATGCAAACCTGAAGGTGTCAGTATCATTTTTGCATACCAAAGTGTTTCATCACAAGAGAAATTGATGGTAAATAATTTTTTTAAATGGGTGGATATTTACTACTCTGTTCATTTTTATAGTTTCTTGAATCTGGCTGGAGTCAGTGGGAACCAAGCCATGGATTCCTTGGTGTAGAGCCTTTGAGCAGCCTGTGTGTTACTGTGCTGAATCACAGCACCTGCACAAGCCTAAACAAACCATTTTTTCTCAAGCCCCTGGAGATTCTAGACTCATGAATCGCAATTTTCTAGTCCAACAAATATAATTGTAATAAAAGCATAAAATGTTTTGAAACAGATAGATATTCATCTGCTTATGCCTGGTCTGAGCATAATTAAATTACACCTGATTTTGTGATTGATTCTGCGAAGATTTACAAACTATGTTCTTGTGGAATGAGAAATATTTTGAATGTTGAATTGCTTTGTGTGATACACTTTTATTATTATTTCCATATGCGCAAATCCTAGGAGTTTTGTTATCCATTGAACTTCCATAAATCATTAGGAATTAGCAAAACATTGTTGCATAGGTCAGATTACATTTTTCTATAGTTTTATTAAAATATATTTTGTAGAGATGCTTTTTCTTATTTTCCATTTTTGTTTCCCTATGATGTTTTTGTATAACTTTCTTCACTATTCCTTGACAATTAACTAAAGTGAAGAAAGAAGGAGGAGACACAAGTTCTTTCTTTCAAACTGACTCATATTTCCTCTGTGAGTTTGGGTGAATCACTTAACTGCTCCATGTCTGTTTCCACATCTGTACAGCAGGAGTGAATTTCCCATGGGCTTTATAAAAATTAATTAATCTTAGGAAAGTACCTAGAAATCCTGAAATAGAAGGGCCTGTTGATTCCAACATCTTATAAATTACATCGTGATGGCATTGAGTAACAGAGGACTTGGTTAAAAGAATGTGCTGATTATTTGTCTATTTGTGTCAATAGCTGTGAGTGGTGTTAATATATGTTTCACAGGAATATATGATTATCACGGACCTTCTACATTGTTCTCTATGGTTAAATAATGTCAACACTAAAAGTGACAAATGTTAGCCCTAGAAGACTTACATCATTGCTAAAACGTTCAGCTACCAATAAAAATAGTTTGGAGCAGGACAAAATGTCTGGACGTAAAGCTAGAACCGTTTAAAAAACAAAAAGAAAAGATAATATTTACTATCAAGGTAAATACTCTTGAAACACTTTGCTTGCATTTTTTTCACTGTGGCTCTATTTTTTTTTATTCCTGACTTCTCTTGCTTATTATTACTCCATATTTAATCTTTCTCTTTTGGGCCATAAGAATAAAAAGGATTGGATATTTGCAAAGCAATGCTACAGCCATCTGGAGAGCTGTGCTTTTGACCTGCTTCTGTCTTTTTCATGGTAATTTTACTGCTTTTCCTGGTACAACTTGCGATGAATAGAACTCCATATTGATGCTGATTATTTTTTTAGATCTTACTAGGACTAGAAATTAGTACAGCAAAGTGCTTTTCAATTTTTGGGGGAGGTGCATGGACCTGGAAGAGATGGCTAAGTCTAAACTGAGGAAGCCTCAGACAGGAGTAAGCAGGTTTCCATCATCTAGGGTGTGAAAAAGCAGCTGCCTCAGAGACTTTGGTGTCCTTCTGCATCCTTCTGTGTCAGCTGGGTTTGTTGATCTGACCCAGCTTCTGCTGAACAAACAAGATTCTTCTGGTTCTGGAGACTTCTCTGAGCTGCAAGGTAGAGCTGCAGCACAATGCATTATCATCTGGGCATTGCTATGTGAGAATTACTCAGTTGCAAGAACTATCACCTGAGGCCCTATGAACATAAAGCAAAGTAGAGTTCTTGATGATCAGCAGCAGTGACAAAGAGAAAGACCAGCAATAATTAGCTGCATAATTACATTTGGTTAGACCTCTGGAAAAGCCATTTTCCCCACATCCTTTTCTTCTTCATCCCCTTTGCAAATTAGCCCTTGCCTAGCCCAAACCTAAAGCATTTGGCAGGCATAATTATTCATCTCTTACTCTGTATGAAGTACCCTCCATGTGAGGCACACATATAGAGAAAGTTCGGGTAATGGTTGGCTTGGCAAAGAGATTTTTTTTGGGCGGATAAAAATTCCCAAGGCCTCTGTTTATTTATATAGTTCTTGGAATAACGCTGTTTTCAAAAGGCTGCTCGCCAGCTGCTGAGACAGCTTTCCAGCTAATATATTCCCAATGCAATCACCACACTTTGCTTTTCCCATCATAATATCCCCAAGGCTGTTCTTGGTTAAATCTCATGACTGGAGTATAGGAAAGTTCACATTAAGTCAAAGCTCACAATGCCACAATGTTTCTTATTTTCCTTCTTTCCTTTTTTTCTTTCTTTCTTTTTTTTTAAATCTCATTTTCTTAATTTCTTTTCACCAAGCCTCTTTAAATGGAAAGGTGCCTGTTTCAGCTGCTCTATATGTGGGGAGAATAAGGCTGCATATATAATGCCAAAAAATAAGTGGGTCACTATGGTGGATCTCAAAAAGTCTGTGTGAAGAGGTTACTTCTAGCAAGTAGATTAAACATTCTGTTTCAGTGACTAAGATAAAAGCAGAGCCAGTGCACAGAATTTCTGTGGTACAAATGGCCTTTTAGAGTTTCATTGTTCTTAGCAACCAAACCACTAAGGCAATGAGCCAGGACAACAAACTACATTTTTTCTGTTTGTTTTTATTTGACTTTTTTTAAGTTGTAAAATTA
Organism: Pycnonotus jocosus; assembly: GCA_013400435.1. Taxonomy (NCBI): domain Eukaryota; kingdom Metazoa; phylum Chordata; class Aves; order Passeriformes; family Pycnonotidae; genus Pycnonotus; species Pycnonotus jocosus. The sequence continues at coordinate 6,645 of VWYP01005919.1, read as the reverse complement.
AAGAGCAAGGCTCATATGTCTCATGGTCATAGTGCACAGAAAGCCCAAGGGACTTGAATTTATGAAACTTGAGTTTACAAGAATTTTTTTTTTTTTTTAATTGGGTGAACTACTATCTCGGAAGAAAATTCTTGCCCATTTCTATCCTTCCTCCTCATAGCACTTCTTGCATTTTTTCCCCAGGGATAAAAAGAGAAGTAAATAATAACACCTGAACAAAACAGAAGAGTGAGCTAAACAATTAGTTTAGATTCATGGGGATGGTGACTGTCTGCTCATGAGATGAAAGCAGAACTTAAGTTTCCTAGGCAAAAGTAATTCCTGTATGCTTCCACAGTCCCACTTGACACAGGAAAGATGGTTGTTATATGCTGCTCTGTGGAGTGAAAAGTCTTGGACTGAGCTTTATTCATTTTTAGCAGAGGGTGAATACAGGCAGAGTCAGTCCCAGCAAACCTGTCTTGTAATATAATTTTTCTCAAGATACTTGAAATATCTACTGTTCTCCTGCTACTGCTTGACTACACCAAGTAGCCAGGTTTTTGGTTTTTTTCTACATAACTACTTTTCTTGATTCTTTATCCAAGGTAAAGCAACTTTCACCACTGATTTAGCTGGTTTCTCTACAGTCACCAATGTCTTTACATTGTTAATGTTCCAAAGAACATATCAAATTCAGTGTTTAACCCTTCCTTCACTCCAAACTCATGTGTTGAGGCAGAAAGTAATTTAAAGTTTGGCCAGTTCTTGTCAAAATCCATTCTTCATTTCCCTCCTTCATAGGGCATTTTGTGATTATTGTTAACCACAGCTCATCCTCACTGTGATGAACCTGTGCTAAAAACATCTCCTGCTTCCAGTGAATTTTTTGTATTATGGGGAATTCTGTGAAAAATGTATTTTGAAGACATTAATTCTAAGTAAGCCTTGACTGGGCTACTGGATTGTTCTACTGCCCTGTCTTGAAGCTTTTGGATGGAGAAATGCTGCAATATGAAAGAGGACAATATATTTAGAAACAAGAACATTTTGTCACTATATTTAGCAGAAAAACTGAAATTGCTATAGAGTAAGTAATGGGAAAATTGGCTAGCAGATAGCAAAGTACCATAAATTGACTGTAATGCCCAGGGGGATTTCCAAACCCAGTCATTGAGGAGTAACTGCAGAGGGGCTCCAGCCTCTATTGAGGTCACTCTACAAAGACAATTACTTGAATTATTATGTTTGCATTTTGAGAAAACAAGGGTTGCTTGCTCATTGAGGGTAGTTGTAAATATTGTTCATTCTCATCCCACTTTAATAAAGTTTTGTTAGTTTAGAACTATTTATTGAACTCATTCTTTCTGAGAGGAGTCAAGTTTTCTGAGCCTCCAGAGAAGTGAATTTGATTTTTCCCAAAAGGCTGGATGTGAAGCTCAGGATGCTGCAAGTTGCTTGTCACAGGCAGAGAGTAGCAAGGTCACTGTATATTAAAGGTCTTGGCAGCCTTTTTGCTGAGAGTCCCACTGTGTTTCATAGATGGCACTATTAGAAAGCCTGAATGTTTTTCCTGCTGTTTCATTAGGCACACATGGGAAAGCAATATTTCTGTGAAAATGAGCTCAGCTCACGTGCACAGCCTGATTTGTGCTATCATCATTACATTATCTGTGTTGACAGTTTTTATATTTACAAAATCTTTTATTTCCAGCATCACTTTTCATCTAGTATCTATACCATTGGATTGGAGGACAATAAAAATGTCCCATCTTCATTTGCAAAATTCTCCTTGAGATACAGAAACCAAAGATTACATAGATTATGTAGAGTTTTTCAAAAATCAGAGATCATGGTAGAGTAAGATACATTGAGGAAAAAAACCCCACAGTGCTAATCATTATGACTGTGACTAATTTTTCCATCACTGAAAAAAAATGTTGCTCTTTTTCTCTGATTTCTGAGCAGGAATATCTGTATCTGAGATTATATACATTTTTATGCATATATGTGCATAGTTAATGAAGCAGATATGGACACTAGCTGCTTATGTGTACGTATTCTTACCAATGAAAATATAGTCCTTTTTTAACTTGTATAGGTTATATTGATTCTTTTTTCATGAATGTATGGGAAAAAAAATAAACTCTCAGTACAAGATGTGTGTAAATATTTCACTAGCTCCTGTTTCTTTCCTCTGCATATTTAAGCTCATAAATACACCTAGCCTAAGTGTTTCAGTATGAGTAGCTGGTGGGGGAGGGAAGGGTCAGTCAGGCATAATATAGATAGATGTGACTATTTATTTAAAAGCTACTGGCTGGGCTACCTTAATAGCTAGGTTTGGTCAGTTCTATCTGGTTTCCACATGTGTTTCCTGTTTTTCTTCTAAATTCTATACTGCTCAGGGACCTGGGGAGTGCAAGTCCAGGATTTTCCTGAAGGGAAGGACTGCTTTGTTCATTAATGCCATGGGAATGTGTTAAATTTAAGTATGTGTTGCACAGGTCTCAGCTATGTTTCTCCAATGGCAGATACAAACCCAGCTTTTTGGAGATATAAGAACGGGGGGAGAAAGCAAGT
>VWYP01005918.1:0-59332 GCA_013400435.1 Pycnonotus jocosus | reverse complement strand
CTGTCTATTCTTACCTCCTGTTTTTCTGCTCTTCCATAGACCCCCCATGTTATTCTATATAGAGACACATCTGGAGCTCCATGATCCCAAGTACCTCTGAAACTATTCGTTGTTATATCTGTGATTCTGAGATTGACTGGTGCTGGCACAGGCTCTGTTATGAGAAAAGGAAAAATATTACACAAAATCTAACTACAAAATAAATACAGTTAAACAAAGTAATTACTCAGACATATAATTTAGAATATTATGTAGAAGATTCATCCCTCAGTTATCATGCTTCTAATGACTTCAATCAAAGGCTGTAGTATAACCCATTCCACTTACACTAAGCTAATCATCCTTCATAAGGTCACATCATTAGGTCATCATCTGATAAAACAGACCTCAGCAGAGGTCACAACTCACATGGCTACTCAAAACAACTGAAGCCCTGGCTGTTACACTGTGGAATTATATGGAGTGAATATGAGCTCCCATAGACACAGGTCAAGTTCCTGCATGAGTTTCTCACAAATCTTAAAATTCATTATATAAGCCAAATAAGTCGCCACTTATTTAGAAAGAATTCACAGAGGTTAACTGTAGGTTAAGGAGGGGAAATATTATAGCCACTGGGAAGCAATATGTAAATAGGTAGAACCAGGGAATTGAACTAGAATTAATTTCTTTGGCAGATCTTTCCTCTTCTTTCCTTACACACACATTCACACAAACCCACAAATACAGCGCAAAGACTAGCACAACAGCAAGCAGAAAATGTCACAAACATTTTTAAATACATCAGACTACTAAATGAAAAATTCAGAAGAAAAAATGAGAGGGCATATTCATGGGAATTTTCTTCTTTTTTACACCAGATGGAGAGGTAGTGAAAACATAAAATTACTCTTTTCTATTGTAGCTTTTCTGGTTAACTATACTCTTAAATCCTAAGCCTTGATCAGTATAAGAACTTCCTTGATAGCTGCTTTCTCCTTTTAGTCTGTCACATCTCTTGTATGGAGATCAGCTCTTAGAGCTTGTGCAGCTCCATTTCCTTGCTTCTATTTGTTGAGGTCATTCAAATGCTGCCTTTATGGCAGTTTTCTCTATAAGTAAAGGCTGCTTTAGCATTCCATGATGCAAAAGCTCTCTCAGATCAGAGGCATGATCATGTCTCTCTAATCCTCTAATATATGGCCTAGCTTCTTACTCACTTGCCTAGATTCCTGTGTAGACTTGCTAAACCTTTTCTCTGTCCTCATATTTTCTTACCAATTCTACACCTACACCTCTCCTTCAGTCTTTAAATAGAGATAGTTTTGATTCAGTGGCCCTTCTCTCTGCAGACTGCAATATCATCTAAAATTCCTGTGATTTATTATATTGCAAATAACATTCCAAGTGCAAATAAAGTATTTCTCACATTAAATTAGAGCTCTACCTAAACTCAATAACATATTGCAACACACACCACTTATATCAAGCATAAGACAGGAACAACCACAAGACCGATGATTAGGAAAAGCTTACGAGTGACAGCTTCTGCATTTGTTGGAATGGATTCCCCTTCGTCATATACAGCAACAACTTTCACATTGTACAGTGTTTGGGAGGAAAGGTCAGAGAGAGTAATGCTTGTTTTGAGTCTGTCAAGTTCCACCTAAGAATAAAAATAGTGACTTAAAAGATTGTAAATTGCTCCATTTCTTTCTCTGCATTCGGTCTAATGGCAGAAATTCCTGCACTGGAAAACAAAGAAGCATTCTGCACTAAGTTTTGCCATTTTCCCTTAAATTTACACGTGAATATTGAGTGTTCTCTACTAATTCCTTTGCAAAACATATTATATCAGATACACGTAGTACTTGTGGAAAATTCACTGCTTTATTCCTTTGGAAGCAAGGATGCAGGCTGAATCTTTGGAAAATTCTGGTTCCTTTAAAAAACAAATTTAATTCGCCAAGAGGTGGTTTATGCCTAGCAGCACAATTAAGGAAAGCTTGTACATCATTAAAAGACATCTCTAACAATGCTCACACATATTCTGTCTACAGTAGTCAAAGGGGCTAACATACCTCTAGTCCACTATCCTTTCCTCTTAAATGTAAATTGTTCTTAGACATCAGCAGTATGATATTTAAGCAGAGCATAGAAATGACTATTTACCAAAACAAATGAAAATTCTCCAGTCAGTTTAAGGATTTTTTCTCTCTAGAGGAGGAGGGGGAAGGGAATACCCAAGAAATCTATCTTGTGCTCCTTCAGTTTCCAAGAAATCAATACTTTTTCCTGACTGCAACCACTATGAATTGATGTTCTTTACTCTCACTTGTGGCTTATATTACTACCTTTACTATTATTTTAGTAATCTAGCTAGTCAAAATAAAACTTTCCTATATATTTTTAAAATTTTACCTCCTTTACATCAGCATCATCAGCTATTTTGTATCTTAGGTTGTATTTTCGAACTTTTCCTGGAGCAGGATCCCAGACCACATTCATGGTGCTGTGAGTAACATCCTGAATTGTTAAACCTCTGGGTCCAGGCAAAGGTACTGTAAAAATAATGATAGTAGTAATTGAATGCTATTCATAGCAGAGGCATAGGTCTTGCAGAGATGGAAGTGAAATCTCTTCATGTCTTTCAGTGAAAGTCTTTTCAGTGAATGGAAGCAATCACTTTTTGACAAGTTCATTGTCCTGGGCATTAGATGAGAGAGTTCAGAAGCTTATTTTCCCAGCAATGAGCAAAATAGCTATAACCTATGGTAGTTTCACCTTTGTAACTTATGAACACAATACTTCAAGAAGTATCAGGGATCAAGACAATAATTTTGGGTGACAATAGCCAATTTTCATCTATGTTTAATGCTCTAAAATTTTGAAGGACATAAAAGTAGCCATCCTGCATGCATCTAGACCAGAAGCATGCCTCTGCCAATAGGAAGTATTTAAGAAAAGGCATTAAAAAGGAAGCATGTTTCTTTAGCATTTTCTATGTTTAAGAGGATGTCTGAATTTGGGAACAAGGTTTCTAAATTAATACACACAAAATTGAAACCTTTGAAAAACACTGTGATCTCAAGATTTCCTTCATTATTCATGTTAACAATTATATTCTTCCCCTTTTAGTAGCTGGACCCTTCTCATTGAAATTGCCTTTGAGGTCTTTGGGAAATATATGTGTTAGAAAATGCATAAAACAAGGTGAAGATGGTCTTCTAAATGAAACAGATGATATAAAAACTGTTGCATGAACTATAATTAAAATTAGGCGTTGCTGAAGCAATAACAAAGCAAAAATCAAGATGTCCATACACGTCACTTCCTGTGTGGTGAGCGGATCACTCTGCATATCGCCAAACAATACGTAAGCTGTTAAAGTGTACTCGGTGTTGGGGATGAGATCTACCAGCTGCACCTCATTCACTGATGGTCCCACACGCATCTGCACATCAAAAACAACATACCATGTTTAAAAACTGAAGAAAGCAATGGCAAAAAAACAAGCAATGATTTAACTTCAAGGGAATTTTGTTTGTGAGATTCACAGTATATTTACAGTTTACTGGCTGATGTCATTGTATATAATATCCCAGTAAGTTCACTGCACTTCAAGAAGTACATGCCAGTCTTTTGGCTACTATGATAGTCTAACAGTTTTTCTTAATTTATTTTTGGTAGAGTACAGGTAGCAAAGACAAATCCTCTTACTTCTTTCTCTGTGGCTGGGACTGTAGCATTCACAGGTTCATATGTTAACAAATAACCAGTAGCTCCATTGAGAGGTTCCCACCTCACTCGCATGTAAGTTGATCCAATGTCATAAACATTCAAGTTTCTAACTGAAGAGATTGGCACTGTCAAATAAAAAATACATATTAATTTATTTCTTTCAGCTTCCTAGTATTCTATATCACAGGTCATACCACTAAGAATATTGCACATGGGTATTAGGGTATGTTATGGGTAGTAGAGAGGTGATCTGCAAAGAGTGGTATTTAAATTCTTAGTTTAAGAATGAGGTAATGGTCATACCATTTTGAATGTGGCCACAGATTTCCTACGTACACAGCTAAAACTCTAACAAGTCTGCTGTGGAACATTTTAATCTTGTAAAAAGCAACATTAACTAATTTGAAAATTCTAATATGAAACAACGACTGGTTTGGGATGCGTACAAAAGGAGGATTTTCTTTTTGTTTTCTATATTTCTCAAATTATTAAATAAATGAAAAGTTTCCATGAAGCCATATCAAAAAGTAACACAGACTTCATAAAAATTATACACATATTTTAAGGATTTTTGACAAGCCTAACACAAAATAAAGAAGTGAAATGAACAGCAAACATTCAATATTATTAAAGAGTATATATTATTAAGAGACTCTTACTATGAAGAGTCACCCTATGCTGCATACAGCATAAATATACCTGAAATCAATCATGTAGACAGCTCATAGGAGAAACACAGCTGAGTTATAACTCATAGAAATGGCCTAATTGTGTTGAATTAGCTCTTGCTAATTAGAAATAATTCTGTATCATAGTGGCAGAAATTAATTATCCAGCATAAAAATGAAGGAGTACACATTTGTTTATGATCAGATTTCAGGAATTTATAAACTTTGTCTTGTAATTCATGGCTGTTGTTCTATTTTTGTACAGCCATGCTTTATGAGCCTAGAAAGAAGCTGAAACAAGTATTTTCTACCACACTGCAGTTTCACTTAGCTGAAGTCTTTCAGACAACAAGATCTGAACCACCAGAGTAACACAACACAGTTCGGTAATTCAAATTAAATATTTTACTTCTGCTAAGAAGAAAATCCATAGTGCTAAAAGTTCTACTGGACAGCTCCCCAGCTGCCAAACTGGTGGTCAACATGTTACTCAAGACCCATTTTTAACTTACAAGTTGTTTCCCTGCCGATCAGAGGTTCACTGCTTTCATCTTCTACCACAGAAAACACATTAACCACATATTCTGTTTCAGGTTGCAGATCTTTCAGAACTGTTGTTCTTTCCATCCTACTTACATAAAACTGTAAGAAAGGCAATGTTAATCACTGTAAGATGAATATGTTTGTAATCTTATCTCTAAGAAAAGCAATCATTCCTTGAAACTGCAGAAATCAATGACAAGGAGGAAAGTCTGGTCCTAATTTTGTATACATTTTGTCTGACAATATAGCATTATTTTTGCAAAGCAAGCTGTAAGGATATCTCAGCTTGTTTCAAATTGAGCTGGATCTGCTTAGCATCACTTACAGTGCATTCTGATTTCACACACGGTTTACACTTCTATATCACTAAAGAACATAAAGAAAGGACCAGGGAAAAAAGGGCCGCTTTGGGAAAAATTTCAAAATCCAGGATAATGTAGATGGTTACAGCACAAGGCATTAGCAACACCTTGTAGAACAGAAATGCCAGGAAGTAGTCAAATTGTAAAGTCAGTGTGCACTGCAACAACAGCTCAGACTTTAATCAAAGGCCAGATCTTGAACTCTCCATGAGCCAAATATGAGTTAAGATTTAAAAGCCACAATCAGAGATGGGAAGTTCAGATCTAGGTAGGAGAGGCACCTAACTACATTCTCCTAAACACTTCATTTTCCTAAATACTATTCCATTTGGTTACAGAGAGTAATGAACAATTCAGATTTCCTAGTATCAAGAGTTGCCAGCCACTGGCTCTCTGTGTAGAGAAGCAATAACCACAAATTTGATTCTGTGCAATGAACAGTTTAGAGTCATAGTGTTAATCTAAGGACTTCTTACAACCATTATCCCCTACTGTCTTGTTTTCTATAAAGAAGAAAACGCATTAAAGTACAGGGGGCCTACCCATACATATGGTCAGAAAATTTCTGGTATAGACATATTTCAACTAATATATGACAGTGGAATATGAAAATAAAGGAGTTACTAGAAATAGAAGACAAGAAATATATTTTACTTCTGGATTCATGCTATTAAAACAACCAAAGTAATATATATGCTCCTTTTTTTTGTAATTTTGTGTTTCATTTACCAAAGCATGATATTCTTGACCTTTGGAGCATTTTCAAGTTACTGTTATATCCTACTCAGCACAAATTCAGATTGATATTACTATGATGTGGAAGTATAAGGTTATACTGGACAATGTTTAAGATGAACACACAATACCAACCTGTTTGGGGCTACCTCCAGAGGTAGGATAGTATTCAACTCTGTATCTATCAACACTTTCAGGTGGCGGGCTCCATCTCAGTCTGAAAGAACGAGGTGTCACTTCTGAAATAACTAAATTTGAAGGAGGTGGCAAATCACCTGCAAGAGGGAAGCAAATTAAAGGATATTCATTTATCTTATCAGAAATAAAAAACCTCCCACTTCATGTAGATGCTTATATTTCTTTTTCCTCAGGAATTCTTAAAACAACTGCATGAAAAGATAGCTCACTTTAACACATTCAAGACTAAACAAGTTCCCTTGTAATTCCTATTCCACCTTCAACACCAGTGTTTCACTGAAGCATCATCAGTTAATGTTACTGTTTTACCATGCTCAGCTTTGGTCTTGGGCTGTCAGAAAAGAGCAGGGCTGCTAAAATATTCTTTATTGGATGAGTATCATCAAAAAACATGCCACAATGAATAAAAAGCTGACACACTAAGAAAGAAATTTCATGATTCTGGGGAGAAAAAGAAGGCATATCCAGCAATGTCATGCTGCATTGGTCATAACCTAGTCACTGCTGGAAGGAAAGGAAGAACTCCTGCAGAGTAGTCCAGGTGGTCTGCACAACTTCCTTACACCAGCAGCTGAAAAAATAGCCCACAGCTAACACAGTGTTCCCAATAAGTAATAAGAAGGAATTAGCAGTTCAAGCACGTAAATGAAAAAAGAATGAAAGAGACTGAAAATGTGATGTACCTGGACCTTTCACACTGTTACACAAATTTGTGGTTACATTGTCAACGATGTTAGCCAGTAAGGAGAAATCTGCAACATTGTAAGCATGGATGTCATCTGGATCCGTTGCAATCTGCTTCAATTCATTTTCATCTGCATTTTTAATACCTTGCAAGACAAGAAGAAAGCAAAGCCTGTTAGCAATTATGGCCACGAAGCACAATAACATGCAATTAAGTTCCTAAACACATTATTTGAATAACATTTTGTGTACTTATGTTTGTGGCCATTTCTCTGCAAATTTAGCAGATGAGCAGGAGGGGGTTGTTGCAAGCCATCTCTTGATAGAGTACTTACCAATTGCATACAGTTCCACTCCCTCATCTTTGAGTTTTCTTGAAGGGGTGACTACATCATCTTGTGATTTGCCATCAGTGATGAGAACACCAATTTTGCGAGCTCTGGGCCTTAAGCCAGCAACTGGTTTGAAGTTGTTTCTTAAGATGAAATCCAAGGCCATTCCTAGCATGAAACGAAGGAAGTATCCATCATGGTAAACTATTTACATACAGTAGTCACAGTAAAAGAAATTAGTGCATCCTAGTGACTTCACTTTGACAATATAGCTCCACATTTTATTTCCTTCTAGAAACTTGACTTTAGTTGCATGCCATCATCTAGACTTCTCACCAACTGATACTATTCAGTGCTCTCTTACTTGTTGTGCATCATCCTCCTGACTTCCAATACCCTTCCTTCTGGTTCCTGGCTGTCTTCTTCTCAACCCTGAAATGGAACTGACCTTTCTTCTTCTCATAGGCTCAACAGCAACACAAGCTCTTCATCGCTCAAAATCTCTTCTAACACATTTCTCCTGAGTTTATAGGCCTATGCTGGACCTGTTCTTTTCCAACCATACTGAGCCGAACTGCTAAGCTCCTTTCACCACAGACACATTTGAGTTTACTGAACAATATCAGGGTCAGCTACTAGAATCATTTTCACTGGAGCTCAAGTAAAATCCTGGCACTGTGACATACCTGTTAGAGTATTGCCTCCTTTGTACGGTAAATTTGCTACAGCCTCTAACAAAGACTGTTTGGTTCGGTGAGCATTGAGATTCCATTCTGTCCTGGGATCACCACTATACTGTGCAAGACCTGAGGAAAAAAGCCATCATTTACTCAGTTATTTTGTGTCTCTGTAGCAGTTGCACTCCATTTTTCCTCCAACAAATGAGAACTTACCAATCTGTACTTTGTCAGGACCAATATCAAAAACTTCAACAATACGGGCAATGAAGTTCCTGATGGTTTTAAAATTTGGCCGCCCAATACTCCATGAGCCATCCACCAGCAGCACAATATCAGCTTCTGCTCTGGTTCTACATTCTAAACCTGCCGTGTCAACCAGAAAAATATAGCCTTAGCATGATGGCTTTCTTTCCCCATCCTTTTAGATGACATATGTCATGAGTTAGCTTCCAAAATAGCTCTAGTTTTATTCATTGGCACTCCATCAAGTATGACCTATTTGAGAGCACTATTCACACTAGTCAGTGGTTCCATGGCAAAAGCTGTCTAAATTCCTTCATGTATGTTTCCTTTTAAAAATAAGCCTTTGCAAATGCCAAGGCCAGTGTTCTCTATTGTCATGTCATTGTCTGTTTTGGTCTTTAAAGATGGCTGATAACTTGATTTCAGAAGTTTTGTACAAGATTACTAAATGAACTACTGATGTGGCAGTAGGCACTAATAGATTATACAATTTTATGATTATTTTAGTCTGTCACATAGAGGTAAACACTACTGATTAATTTTCAACCACACAATAATGGGATTAACAGCATATATTACAATCACTTTCAAATAAATAACATTCCTCAATTTTCAAGGGGGAAAAGACATAATAACACGTGTGGTACAGAAGTTTGCACGTACAGAAAAGAAAGAGCACAATCCAGAGAAGACACACAAGCATAAACACAGGTCAAGAGATACAGAGGGAATAAGAACAAACATTCATATAAAGCTTCAATGTTCCAAAAAGGTGAGAAGTTATTTCAGATATCTTCAGTTTACAAATTACAAAATAAAATATGCACCATCATATTGTTTTCATCACAAGGAAAATCACAAAATATTTTTACAAAATAGAAAGACACAATAATTTTATCCACAGCCATTTGAAAAAAAAATCTTTTCTCTCTTTTTTTCCTGTAGATTTTGTTACCAGCTGCAAATTTTCTGGCTTCCTGCCATCAGAGCTTCTGGTCTTTATATGGAAGAAATCCCATTGAGAAAAATCATCCACACTCATCACAGATGAAAGATATTGTGATTTCATATATATTCCACAGAGTTGATCCAACACTGTAGACTCATGAATATAACTATTCCATGTACCTGGGGGTTTAAAGCATGATCCTCTTCTGCACAGAAAATATAGATCTAGTCTTTAGTCAGGACAACAAAATCAGTTGGGAGTAGGGTTTAAGTCAAACCATGTTAGTTCAAAAAATTGCATGCATAACTTTAATATGGAAGTTAAAGTCAACTTTATGTACAATATAAAAGGTAATCTATTTTGACTTTTATGTTTCTTCCAACATACTATAACCCCCCACAAGGAAAATTCTGGTAAATGTGCCACATCTAGGGTGACTTTCTCCCTCCATTAATAAATAATTTACTATTACATTTACAGTCCAAGATATAAATCCATTTTTCCCATTAACCATGACTCAAATCCATGCATTAATAAAACTAATTAGCTTAAAGAGTATAACACTGAAGATAGAAATGAGACCTGCTATAATGAAAAATAACAAACCACTCTTGGTTCAGTTTTTGTTTCCAGACTTATTAAAGCTTTAGTCTAATGTCACTGATGGCCTGTTTTAGGGGGTTTTTTTCAATTTTACCCTTTAGTATTAGACAGAGGGGGACACCAATTAATTAAGAAGGTACTAAAAATGTTTCAATAAAGTTATATACAAGATGAGTATTTTTTACACAGCCCAGTGTAGGCTAAGCAAAAACAATATAGTCAGCTATGAGAAACCTTTTTTTCTTTATTTAACTCTGAAAGGACTTTGTATTTAGGATCTTTCTCCTCATCAAATTCTCCCTATGGTTATGCAAGCACTGAAATTGCAGAGAGAAAAGGCTTTACTTATTCATGCATGCTTGGCTATTCATAAGCAGATCTGCTTTTTTTAATGCTTTCCATGAAGGACTGAGCCCTGGAACTTCCTTCAGGTGGTATAATTGAGAGTATGGTGAGCACAAATATTAACATGCAGAGGCCTATTAACCACACCAAAGGGAGATAATATCATAACATTTGCAGAAACCTTGAAAGAAAGGTTTGCTAGCTACACAGTGAGAAACTGCCAAAGAGATACTGGAGAGCACTCTGCAATTGCCTTTGTGAAAAAGTTTCCTTCTACTATAGAAAAAAAACCTCAAAAGACTAAACAATGACTATGGTTGAATATAAACTTAAATAATATACATTAACACTATGACATTCTCAACTATCAGATCTTTTTTCATTATATCATATTAGCCTTAAAAGGAAAAGTCACCACATAAGGACAAGCAAAAGGCCAACAATCTGCTTAAAATTCCTTGTTCTACTCCTGTGAAGACCCCTGTAGATGAGTCATGATCTCTGTTCAAGAATTTGACCTTATGTGATTTAACACAGATGTGGACTGCTTGAAAATGCAATGCAGATGGCTTGAATAATCAGCAAAAACAGGTTGCCTGCATTATCATCTTTGTAAGATCATCTGAAGGGTGCAGAGGACTAGAACTGGGAATGGGGGCTTGCTTTGTGGTAATTTCAGACCAGGATTTATGTCATCAGGGAAGAGAATATAATGAATCCTGTAAACAAGTATGTATGTGCATTAGAAAAACAAAAAGGAACTGTAGTAAACTTTTGATCTTTTTTTTAATCCAAAATACAAGACTGCCTTTTCTTCAATTCAGTCATGTTTACCTCTAGATAAAAATGGCTCTGTGGTAGTATCTGAAAGGGTGGTCATCTCTTGTCCAACCAGAGGGTTGCTCTCTCCTCCATCAAACATCCCAAAAACATTCACCTTATAGGTAGTTCCTGCCCTGAAATAGTCAGAAGTGTACTTTAACTAAAGTCAGTTGGCTAGTTAAATGCTAAACATTTCACTTACTAAATTCTCACAGGAAAAACATACCTCATGGAAAAGAAGGTGCTAAAACATGAAGTCCAAATACTGGCTCTTCCACAAGACATTGATGTTTCAACAATTTAAAGGCTGAATTTACACTCTACACTTAAATATATAGCCTTCCTCATTCAAGTTATTTAATTATGTGAAGAGAAGTTGCCCAGGCAGCCAGAGATCAGGTTAGGAAAGCTAATGCCATGCTAGAATTAAATCAGGCCAGGCACATCAGGGGCAACAAGAAAAGTTTCTACAGTACATCAATGATAAAAGGAAGACTAGGGAAAAAATGGGCCCTCTCCAGATGAAAGCAGGATATCTGGTTACCCAGGATATGGAGAAGGCTGAGGCACTGAATTATATTTATGCTTTCACTGAAAAGTGTTCCAGCTGCACTGCTGTAAGGTCACAGAGGGCAAATGCAGGGACTGAGAGTGATCATCACAAGAAGTGACCAGCAGGTCAAGAGAGGTGATTCTCACTCTCTATTCTGCTCATGTGACACCCCATCTGAAATACAGCATCTAGCTCTGGAGCCACCAATATAAGAAGGGCTTAGACCTCTTGTAGTGAGTCCAGAGGAAGACGAAAAGGATTATCAGAGGGATGGAGCACTTATCCTCTGAAGGCAGGCTAAGAATTGGGGTTGTTCAGCCTAGAGAAGAGAAGAGTCTGGAGAGACCTTATGGTAGGCTTCCAGCACCTAAAGGGAGCCTAAAAAAAGCTGGAGAGGCACTTCTGACAGGGGTATGTAGTGATAGGACAGAGAGTAATGGCTTTAAACTGAGAGTAGATTTAAATCAGATAGTAGGAAGAAGCTCTTTACTGTGAGGGTGGTGTGATTCTTGAACAGGTTGCCCAGACAAATTGTGGGTTTCCCATCCCAGGGCATCAAGGCCAGGCTGGATGGGGCTTTGAGGAACCTGATCTACTGGAAGGTGCCCACGGCAATGAGGTTGGAACTAAATGATCTTTAAGGTCCCTTTCAACCCAAACCATTCTATCACTGTATGATTCTCTGGCTTAATGATCCTGTTTTAATTATATTTAGTATACATGCCTAACAGATTTTGATTTGGTGTGAAGCCTGCTTTAAAAATCCAAGCCTCTGAGAAAATGAATCAAGAGCTAAACTAAGCATCTTTTGAGAAACATAAGACAAGAAACTTTTGAGAGGAAACTTTATAAATCCCAAATATCCTTCAGTATTCCATTATCTTCCTCATATGTGAAATACAGAATACAGCTCCAGCCTATATCTTTGCCTCCTTCAGTTCCTGTGAGAACACCGTAAGTGATGTAAATAGATAATCTTAGAAAGAAACCTGCCAGGTACCTTTCAGAGATGGCATAACAAGATTTTCAGAGCTAATTGACAAAATTACTTGCTTAATTTACACCAGATTTTGCCAGGCATTTCAATACCAGATCATGATTAAACAAAACCCTAGGCTAAATTTATTTAAAAGAAACAAAACAAAAACCAACATGAGGGAATATCCATACCTAAGCTCCTCCAATACCACCGTGCTGTCATATGGCCCCACTATTAATTCTCCAAGACTCCCATCATCTTCAGTAGGGTGGAAAGTCACTTTGTACCCCTTCACTCTCCCTGGGGCTGGCTCCCAGGTTACTCGGAAGCTTGACATGGTTGAATCGGAAGTTCTCAAATTTCGAGGTGGCTTAAAGGGAGAGGCTGAAAGGGTGGGAAACAAAAGAGTTTAGATCGAGTCTGCATTTGCCAAAAAATCAACAAGTATGCTTTTAAGTATATATATATATATATGTGTGTGTGTGTGTGTGCAAATCTAGTATAAGTGACAGTCCTGACTCTTTGTTCCTTTCTTTAGACACAAAGACAAGTATTAAGAGATGAAAGATAATATTCCTGTCACCTAATTTTAGCTATCTAACCAATACATACACAGGCTTAGTTTATTGTTGAGGCTCCCTCTGCAGTCAATATACTGAGGGATAAATTGCCTGGCAGCTAAAGCATCTTCACCAACTGGAGGTGTGGCAGTGTATCAAAAAACAGTTCTTCTGAGGAGTGCCAGCCCAACAGCTTGAGGTTTTCAGGTCAAGAGCAACTTCCTCAGAAGACTTACAGCTGCCCACTGCAGGGCAGTACTCACAGACAGAGCAGTTAACAAGCTATTGCTATCTTCTGCATTTTGTGCAACTTTTGCTTGTGTGCAACTCTAAAGTGCAGGCATGGAAAATAACGCAGCAGTGTAACCTCAAAGTTAAAAAAAAAAAAAAAAAAAAGGGAATTAGATTAAACAAAAAGTTACCACTATAGCTTTGGCATGATAGAGAGAAGAAAACAAGAAAGTGTTTGCCTTGTCCCTGTGCCTATGCAATTGTCTAGCTATAGCTGAAAGATCATAAATGTCCTCAAATTCTGAATTCTGCTGAGAAACAGTAGATATACTCCCACTCACGAGTACAGATTCTCTGTCTCATCGCTCATCATACTCCCTGAATTACCATGACAGCTTCAACTAAAAAGATGGCTCAGACCTCACTTACTTCCAGAGAGTGTTTACCACCACAGTTATTTAGACTGAAAGCAGAGGCATATCTGTATCAAGATGAAGAGTTCAAAAATCAAAAGCAGCTGGATGATGTAAAATTTATCTCAGTATAATTTTCAGCATTAATAAACTAGGCATTGGTCAAGAGCTGATCAAGTTTTCATGACTCATTTATATCAACTGTGTTTTAGGTTAAGAAGAAACCTTTCTTCAGTAACTGAGGTGCTGATATCTCCACTGTTAGGACACTTTTATCTTACTTCCTGTCATTCAATATAACATATATTCAGAAAACAGAGAATGGCATGAACTATTCACAGAGTACCTCAGTGAATGGCACTAGTGGCACACAGGCAGAAACATCCTGAAAAAGATTCTCTTTTGGTAATAGCTTTCCATCTATGGAAGCAGAAAATTCACACTAAATCTGATTGATCTGAACATCTAGAGAATACTTCCTTACAAAATGTAAGACCAGCATCACATTCATACTAAAGGTAGGGTAGAAAATTAGTTTTACCACAAAAATGCCTTCACTGAGATTTAATAAATGTTTTAGAGTTTCAGTTTCTGAGGGAGAAGACAGCCTGTCCAAAAGATTGTGAAGTCAAACTTCCACAGATGAATCTTCGAAATCATCTACTCCCCTTTTTTAGTACCTTTGGTTTCCCACTGAAAATATGGTTACCAGAGAAGACAAACCTAAATAACAGGATGCTGGGTAGCCATTTAATCAATACCCACAAGCAAAAGGTAAATTGTGCAACAGCTGACAACACTTGATTAAGTAGTCTGTCTTCCTCACAAAAAACCTTGTTTGAACTTCTGATGAGAGCATTTCAAAACAATTCTAGTATTTTCAAGCAGATTTTACATCATATTTACACCTTTCAATATCAACAGCAAAAAGCTGTGCTCAGGCTATGCCACAATGAAATTTCAAACAAATCAAACTCTCCTCTCAACTTTTAACATTTTCTTCAATTTGCCTGTCAATTCACGATCTTGGCAGACTCTACCATGCTTTTCTATGTTTCCTGATTATTAATTTCAAGCACAAAGCTTGCATTATGAAATCCTGTACAACCTTTTGGTACATACCTGTTGTTCCTTCTCCTTTTCTTGATCTCCCGTGTCCAAAATCATAAACTGGAACAACAGTTATGTCATACGTAGTTCGGGGCTTCAGTCTCTTTAACACTATGCTGGTAGCAGGAGCATTTACTCTTCCTGACATTTGTCTTCCTCCACTGCGTGGTTTGTAGTTCACACGGTACGACAAGACTCTCCCAGGTGGAGGCTTCCACGTAACTCTCATTGAATTTTCTGTCTCGTTGTCTACTGTCACAGTCCTGGCATTTGGTGACACTTTTCAGTGTAAAAATATGGATAAATTTTTTACTTTATCATATGCAGATTATGTTCAAATGCATGACTACAAAGTTAGATCTGCTGTATTAAAAAATAAAATTGGCCTCTTTAAAATTCCAGTATTTGACTGTGGGGAAGACACAGGGGAATCTCACAGGCCATTGTTATTTTTTAATTGTAATGGACTAAACAAACAAAAGTATGATTTTCACTACTGAGACAAAAAAGGGGGAAGTATAAATCCAATGACGATGCAGCATAATCGGGAGTTTTATTTAGTCATGCTTTTCAGTAATCCATTAAATAATAGATTCAGCACTCCCAAATGAAAGTGATAAATTATAAAGTCATTAATTTTCATGAACACGATGTCCTATAGAGTTCAGATTCTCTAAGTTTTGACTTTACAGGTCTGATAAGGTACTGATGAATACCTAAACAGCTGGCTCTCGAACCCCATGCAAACTCTCCTTCAAAGAGAGATGAGTGACTTTCCAAATGCTTGGAAAATCACTCATCACAACATAGCATAAGTGCTGAAATAAGCCAATGAACTAATAAAGCATTTTCTCGACGAATTGCAGCATTCAGATTCTAAGAGATATTTTCCAGACTGTACAAATGGTATAAATAATCCCAAGTGAACTGACAGGTATGCAATGCTGGCTGTCAGCCAAAACAAGCCATCTAGCTTTTGGCAAAGCTGAACCTACTTGGCATGGTGGAACCGGTCAGTATTTCGTCACACAGTAAGGTAGGCTTTGTAGTTCCTAGAAACTGACAATTTCTAATTGTGTGTGTATCAGAAAGATACAATTTTGGGCTGTTAGCCCCAGGTC
Organism: Pycnonotus jocosus; assembly: GCA_013400435.1. Lineage (NCBI taxonomy): Eukaryota > Metazoa > Chordata > Aves > Passeriformes > Pycnonotidae > Pycnonotus > Pycnonotus jocosus. The sequence continues at coordinate 43,481 of VWYP01005918.1, read as the reverse complement.
TGGGGCTATTGATAGGCCTAACATCAAGTTCCCTCAGTCAGCACATAGAGTCAGAACAAATGATATGGCTAGGCTGCCTACCTAACCTGGAAAAGCTAGTACAGCTGGTGTTGCTGTGCTTGAACAAAGGAAGCTGTGGGACAGCAGTCTGCTTTGACTCTGGGGAGTCAGCTCTTACTAACAGCAGTAATCACTACTCTTGCAAAACCTTGAGAACTGCCCTGGGTCAAGGACAAAGGTTAGCGTAGTTCAGCAGCCTGTCTCCAACAGCAGTCAAAACAGATGCTTAGGACAGAGCACAAGAACACGTAAACACACATGATGCTTCCTCAGAGGCCTCCCTCAGGGCTTCACATGGCTCCTTTAGGCAAACAACAGAAATGTCAAGCCTTATCCAGGACATCCCTTCATTCATTCTGACTCCTTTATTTGCCAGTTCTTGCTATAAAGAAACAAGCCATCCCTGGTCTCTGTGTTTTCTCACTTTGCCTACACTGCAGGAGAGGCTTGAGCCTGCTTTGACAAATATAACATAATGTTTGGCAAATAAGAAAAAGAAGAGCCCCAGAAAGGTAGATAACAAACATCAAAATCACCCAATGAGCCTCAGTTTGAGGACTGTGAAGATTGGTAAGCCACTAACTTGGAAAGGAAACTGAAACACAGAAACTGATTCTGTGGGAATTTACCCCATCTTTCCTCCTTGCCCTATCTATATTTCCTTCACCCGATTTTTAGCAGTCACACCAAAACTGTAAGAGGCTGAATTCAGAGTAATATGCAGACATTGCATATGCAATACGCATATGCAAAATCATATCTTGGAAGTACTTGCTGAATCCAAACTTATATGACACAGAAGAGATTGTGTGGGGTTTTTAATGGTCCAAAAAAATGTCAGAATTGGCTGAGCTGAGGTGGCATTTTGGTTTGGGGAAACTTCATTTAAATAAACCAAACCAAATTATGAAGAAAAATAAGGTCCATTTTCTTTAAAAAATTATAATTTCATCAAAACCAGAATGTTATGAATGGTGGTAATGTACTACACTTACCATCAGTAAAAGCCTCTCCTTCTACTGGGTCTCCTTCTCCGCTGCTGTAGGCTGCATATACTGAAATCCTGTATTTAGTCTCTGGCTCCAAGCCTTCTATCACAGCATCCACTGTATTTCCAGGGACTCTCTTCTCTCCCATGGTATCATCATAATGTGACTTCCATACTATCCTGTAATGGTTAACTGTTCCTGGAGCTGGTGTCCATGATAACCCAACTGTAGTGTCAGTTATGTCTGTGGTAACTAAATTACGTGGTGAACCACGTTCTGCAAGAAAAAAAACAACAAATTTTCTCTTCAACACAAATAGCAAAAGTTAGCAAAGTACAAATGTAAAAGTCAAATTATCTTAAGAGCTAAACCAAACCATTCCCATCAATATTATTTTCAATAACATACCATGGTAGTCCCAAGAAAAAATAGATGAAGGGTTCAACAAAATGCTTAAAGCTAACTTTAGGCTATGAATGATCCTATCCTTACCATGAAAGATACTTAGCAGTCATGCTTTAGAATATGCAAAATAAAAATGGCAGTATTCAAAGACCTGGAATGAAGCCAGTGCTTAAATGTGATGCAGCTCACTTAGGTAAATTTTAACTCTCAAAAAATTATTTAATTTAATTCATTCATTTTCATTGTTATGTGAATTACTTTTTTCCTTGGGTTAAATAATGGAAATTTCTCACAGAATCACAGAATCTGTTGAGTTGGAAGGAACCCAGAAGCATCACCAACTACCGGCCCTGCACAGCACTATCTGCAGGAGTCACATCATGTTCCTGAGAGAACTGTCCACATACTTCTTGAAATCTGTCAGGCTGGTGCTGTGACCACTCCCTCGGACAGCTTGTTCCAGTGAAGAACCTGGGTGAAGAACCTTTTTCTAATAGGCAACCTAAAACTCCCCTGACACAGCTTCAGATCATTCCCTTGGTCCTGTCACTGGTCACCACAGAAAAGAGATCAGTGTTTGCTTCTGTCTTCTCTCTCATAGTCAGCTTTCCATCAACCAGGACTCCCAGTGGATCCCTTTCCATGGCACTGCTTTCCAGCATCCCATTCCCTGCTTTGTTCATACATCCAGGGTTGCCTCATCCCAGGTGCAGAATCTGGCACTTTCCCCTATTGAACTTCATATGGTTGGGGTGATGGCCCAGGCCTCTAATTAGTCAGAGTCCTTTCTCTGACAACTTTATTTTGCTATTTATTAATACTAGTATCTTCCAGAGTCCCACTTACCAGATCAGCTATTTCATTTTCTGTTCACAACTAATTTGCTGTGTGTTTACATAATCCCACACTTACTGTAGAAAACACTCTCCATCTTTCCGTTTATAAGACCTGTACCTCTTTCCTCACTGTAGTTTGTTTCAGCCAGCTTGGAACAAAGGAAGCAGCTCATTAGTCTGTGAAATCCAGTTGTCAGATGGATATGTGAGTCTCACCTAACACACGAGAGCAATTCCTCTCCCTAAAAGTGAAGCTCATTGGTCTAAGCTGGTGCAGTGAAAGGAGTGCCTTTGTTTAATGTTTAACGTACATTTATAACATATGTTCAATTTTCCTGTTGGAATGTCTTGCTTTTGATGGCAGGAAAGGAGCATTGAGTGGTGGATTTAATGCAGCAGCCTCATCATGGCAAAATCTGGAAAAGGGCTCTATGAAACTAGATCCACACAGACAAAGAAGTACTCAGTTCTTTGGTGTGCATTCTCTGTGGGATTTCTCACTGTACGGGACATTCCTGAGAGACTCTTGCTCAGCAAGAGGACTTAAACATTCGGGGTGGCCTCATGGCATCACAGTTAAGTTTTACCCTCACTGATAAAATATATCATTATATATCTATAGCAGCCACAGAACCAGAATCAAAATTCTTTGAACAGAGGGGAATTCAATACTCATCCAATTTCCACTACTTAGATTCATTGCAAGAACAGACCTCACTACATTCAGAAACCTGAAGCGGTTTCAGGCTGAGCAACAAGTTGCTCAAAGTCATATACTGAGTTTTCACTTTTCATATTTATTTGTCTTTTACTTCCACCACAATCTGCAACATTTCCAAACACAATCTCACCGGAGCAGAAAACATTATCTGTAGAAAGCTTTGTTTTAGAAACATCTCATTGCTAGTGCAATTCCATTAAAAGTGAGCCAACTAATCCCACTTAATGTCAAACTATCAAAGATTCACCAGCTACACAGAATACAGAATCAGAGAGTACCATAACAATCACGAAGAGGAGTCTCAACTATATCTAAGAGAAATGTCTTGTGGGGGGCTTCTGCTTTTAAGTCAGTCATAGGGACATTCCATCATCTGTTTCTGGAGACAGTTCTTTTTCTATCCTAACTCTCATCAGTTCTGATAATTGTACCCTTCAAACTGATTTTTAGCTTCACGATATAAATGACCACAATTTATGGCATCTTCTTTTAAAAAAAAAGATTAAGATACAGAGGGTTTGGTGAAGTTCACATATCATTTCACAACAGCGATTGCATATACTGAAGAAGTTATAGTGAAAAGGCCCAATTCAGCTCATGATTCATGAAGTCTCACCAAATTCAGTGACTGCATTAAATGAAAGCCAGGGCAGAATCTTAACTCCAAATAACAATTTTCCTGGAAGCCTGAAAAAAAGATTTGCCTTCAAAAGTAAATTACACCAATTTTTCTGTCTGCTCTTAAGCTCCTACTCTCAAATCTTGGCTTTTTCATACAATAAAAAAAATATTAAGGCAATCCAAATGGAAAAAATATGGAAAACCTAACTTGATAGAATGCACAGATGTCTCACAATAAAAACCTTTCTTTCCATATTTTAATGTAATATAAATATACAAGTCACTTTATTTTGGCTACTTTAAAACATGGCTCTGCCACAACATGATTTCAGTATTCAAGTATCTGCTACCACAGCACAATTTTTTGCAAGTCTACTCTTGGATACTACAGCTAATGATATATGTTGGAAATACTGCAAAAATAACTTCTTATTTAAAACCCTTATTGATTAAGTCATTATTGAGGTCATTAAATAACAGAGGAAAATAATTTGTTTGGAATGGATTATAATGAACAGCAGTTACTGTAATATGTTGGTTCTGAAAGAAATATTCTTTGGAACTAAATGTCTTTTTTTATAAGGCAAGGTAAAAGAGGGGAAAGGAACTGGGATTTCTACCAAACCACTAGAACTAAATGGAAAATTTTTACTTCAAATAGTTGGAAACTGCTGACAAGACAACTTACCTACTAAAGGAAATTAGACTTTTTATATGTTACATTGCAACTGAGAACATTTCTTTAACATAACATGCTAACTTGATTTGCACCTCACGTGTGAGGTGGAAGCTCACTCACAGCTTTTTTCTGCTTCACTTGATCTCCCAGAGTGGGTTTTTTAAAATTCATTATTAGGAGAACAGCTATGTTTAAGATACAGTCCAACTGTAAGTTTTAACCTTAGAATTCCATGAATATTAACAAAGCTGCTACACTCAGAGTCAAGAAACACATTTATGCTCCACGATAACACTGGCAAAACATGGTCACTAACAAACATAGAATGAGACCTATGAAATATTAATTCCTTGGATTAGAGCAAAATACGTGGGTAACTTGCTTATATTTCATGCACACACAAAAATCTACAACTGTAACATCTGAACACTCTTTTTTTTCTTTGGGTAATGTGTTCAGAAATGCTTGTTGAATATCCATTTCTTGCCTGCTTGTTTAAACAGGATGGTTAAGGAGCATGGAGAGACAACGCACATCATAAGAAAGAAAAGTGTTGGCTGGCTAGGAAAAGACTCCTGCTTTTTCTTGACTGGTAATGGAAGCTAATATATGTTCATCACTTCCTACAGCCCCCAAGACATCAGCAAACAAGGATGGAGTTGTTTTTTTAAATTATTCCCCAACAGGCATGAGGTCCTATGATACTTTGGAGCATCAAACCAGCTGGTGTAAGCACAGCTGCAAGCCATGGTGAGTAGGCAGACAGGAAAACAAAGTGCTTGCATGAACAGGTCATAACCTTGCCTGGGAGAGCAAGCCAGGCTCCAGCTTCAGGCTGTTGGACTCACTTTGGCAGTTTTTAGCTCAGAGCACTGTTCACTGCCTACAGCCCCCTGTACATCTCTACCATCGCTTAGAGCAGACACACTTTCAAAAATTCCTTGGTAACTTTCAGTCAGGTGCTTTTATACCCTGCTATGGACTTCTGAAATGTCCAGTTTCCATATTAAGTTTTTCCACTGTAGTGTGCCAGAGACACAATATGATATTAAAGCAGTTTCTCTCTCTCCACTTGGCTTACTTCCCATAGCTCTCCAGCAAGCACTGTTGTTACTGAACACAAGACTGAATCAGCTAAAATTAAAATGTTGACATTCATAAAAATCAAATGTCCTTATTCAAATGCCCTTTCCCCTCAGAGACATTTACACAACTCCAGCTGATCTCAGTGGGATTTTTACATGCAATTTGGACCCAAATTTTAAACAGCTTTCCATATGTGTTTTTCAAAACCACATTTCAAAATCAATCTGCAGGGGTAAATTTTGTGCAGGGCCATGTTTCACTTAAGTTAAACATAGGATTTGTGTAAGCCGGCACCCTAAAATATCAGAATCAACTAAATTAGCCTTCACTTGCAGAGGCATAGACCAAAATGTTCTGGCCTGAGTCTTGCCTTGTTTACAATGGGCAAAAGTCAGGAGTATCCCACTGTGTCAGCAGGCTAGATTGCCATAGCCAAGGATCCAAGTGCATGAATCAGATGAGATGATAACAGGATCACTTCAGTGTTACTCCAGTGGTCAAACTCTCCTCAGCACTGGAGCAAGCAGTCTCTTGGGTGGGCTGATATCCCTCCCTCCAAGACATAAAGAGGTTAGCAACCAGCCCTCAGGCAAGTAGACAGGGGATGTGGCCACAGTGCAGGGGAAAGCTAAAGACTTACTACACAGAGGCATCCTCATCTGACCCCATTAGAGCAGATTTCTTCTCTTCTGCAGAAAGGTAAGAAGATCCCAACTAGGAGAGTTCTAACCCAAAACAGAGGAACATTAGCCAGAGCACGCTTGAGTCCCTGATCTAGGATAATGCCAACAGGTGTTCACATTCAGTCCCTTTAATATTCTATCTGTGTTTTCCAAAGGTTATTCAGTTAACACTGTGTAGAAAGCTCTTATTAGTCACATAACCTTCCCCCACTGGGGTTTTTTTCTGATCCATGTTTCATTTCCTATATAAAACAAAGATAATTTTCCTCAGATTATCAAGTCAGTTTCAAAGGTCACACTCAAAAATCTTGGAATGTATAATTTTAAAAATGCATGATACAGCATTAAATCTCCTGAGGACACTGAGTCCTTGTTTCTGCCAGGACGGAAGTAGCACTACACCATCTGACCATTACGTAAAGTCCCCACGATATGCTAAAAACCTCATTGTAAGAAAATGTCACTTGAATTTGTACTATTCTGACTGTAGGAGGTCATTCATTTCTAAAGCATTCTTATATTACTACAGAAACAGCAAAAAAGAATCATTTATTTACCAAAGAACTGCTGTTTATTTTCTGACCAAAAAAGAGCCCACCTCCAAAATCTCCAAATCTAAACTATAAGAAACAGATACAACAGAAAATCACTTCAAACTGAAAATGACGCAGTCATGACAAGGAGTTTTTTATGTATTGTTTTAGTACAACCTAATTCTCACAACACAAATAGCTACTCCTCAAACAAGGTAGAAGGTTTGGGCCCTACATCACTGAAACAAAGATTCTCTTTCTAAAGCAGAAGACACAATGACATAATTATCTCTCAAACGTATTTATACACTCCTGAATATAATACAATATGTCTCATTTTGTTTATTCTAAAAAGCACAAAGATAAGAAACAAAATGGGCTGACAGATCTGCTTATGGAGACCAGCAACCTCACGAATGCCAAAGAACTTTGTCCTTTTTTACCAACAGTGTGTCTAGCCTAAGATCTTCACTGATATAAGCGGAACTACTTGGAAATTTCTCAATGCAAGCAAGATGGAAATCTGATCACTGAATATTTTTCCGGAAAAAAAAAAAATAAACCAGCTTTTTTTCTAAATTTCTCTGAAATTCGTATTTAAAAGTGTAATGACTTCCCTGATTACAGTCAGTTACTCAAATATTCTTAAAACTTTTCTGAAAACCATATAGCTGCCAGCAAAAGGACACATAAACCAGATCTTCAGCTTTCAAGATTTTCAGACATTTATTAGAATTAAACTTTTCTGTATTGATTGCTTAATCTAGCAGTGAATTTGTTAAATTTTAAAACAACTGCAAATTATGAAAGTTAATCTGTTTAGCAGCAAATGTACAGTATGTTCTTTTCATCTAACAGCATGCATTTGGGCAGAAAATCAAATTCTTGCCAGACTTGAAACCACTTCTCTTATTAAAAAACAGATTAGAAAAACAGTAGCTCTCACAAACTGCTCGCTGTTGGCTGCATTTATATTTGCTGCCGGCTGCATTTATATTCGCTGCCTTCATCATGTTTCTCATTGTATTTTATTTCTGGCGTATGAAGACTTGGGTAAAGATCATATGATCCCAAGAAATATTGAAAGCCAATTGGTTGGTTTGGAGTGTTTGGAGATAAGAGAAAAACTTTTCTCTAAGACATTCTGTGAGTATTTCTTGCTGGTTCTTCAATCTGAATTACATAACATCAAATATAACCATCAGCGCAAATTTGTTTATTTCCCCCAGCTGTCACAAGCCCTGTTCCACCCCAAGGCAAATGGCAGCCTTCAGGGATTTAATTTACTTTAGCAGTTTCAACAACTTTGTGTGAGCTGAGGGGAATCATAGCCAAAAAAGTATGTCTGAGGAAAATTTTTCCATGGCACCTTTACAGAAGTGCTCCAACCAAAGCTGCCCAGTGATGGATTGCCATGCACTTTTGAAAGTGGGAGAATAAAAGTGGAGAGTTTTCTACATTTGCACATGCAGTTATGTTTAAAGCAGTATGAAATATAAAGCTCCAGAATTTTCACCTCTGGATGATACTTCATAACTGTAGATAGAATCAGCCAATGACTGAACGAAGTCATATAAAAGATGAGAATGCGGTAAGTTTCCTAAAATCTGGATTACTGAAGAAGAAAAGCATACTCCTTCAACAAAGGGGCAAGCATGTTGTTTCCCTTTTCCTGCTCTGAAAACGCCAATAAATAAATCCATTCACTCTGAATAACAATTACCTGGTAATGGAACAGCACTCTCAGGAATGAGTCATTTTCTGATTACTCATTTGCTAAACTCTCTACACTGTGTTGTCTGCGAACAGTTCATAAAATGCTGATCCTTTGACATGTGTTTATCTTTGGGCTGGACCAGAGAGCTATGCAAACAGTTTATAAAAGAGATTATCTACAGTTACTTGGGGGAATATTTGCCCTCTCTGTTTTATGCAGAGAAGCAATAAGGGCACTCATATGCTTAGCAAAAAGAAAAACACAAGGAGAAACTGAGATTACCCAGATGGCAAATGATATCAAGTACACAGAATGGTTTCTAGGTTTCTGTGGATTGATTTTCCTGTGAATCCTGAAACAAACAAGGCACTTCAAAACACTGCAAAACTACCATACAGAGCAAAGCAGAGGAACAAGGGGCAAATAGTCAGTGCTCCAAAATATTTTGGAGATAAAACACACAACTGAAGGGCCTTCAGTGAATGCCTGGGCAGACATGTCCATGCAGATCAAGTTAGAGCAGCCTAAAAATGTCTCAGTTTTTTCTCTCTCTGCTGAAGGATACCCTTGTCTGAGAGTAATTGCCCATGTGAGTTCTACTACTACATTCAGAAAAAAATAAATCATTACTGAAAGCAGGAAGAATGTTTCCCTACATCCTTAATCACAGGAGACCATTTGGTGATTCAGTAAAATTCCATAAACATCTAAGAGTTTGGATTTTTCATTTCCTGCCACTTGACTACAAGATAGTTGGAGAAAGTACTGTATCCAGCTCCTCTTTTCTCACTTTCCTATTAGTGCTGAAACGTTCTCTACACCCAAACTGATTCCTCTTAGGCTACATATCAATTCCATGAAATAGCAACCATCCCAGTTTGAAAGGCAATCTCAAGCCTAGCTCCTGATATGATGAGCGACTATGGCACCACTGACTGAACAGGTTTGGTGAGAATTCATATGGTGAAGACATCAAGTAAGCCCCATAGGGATTCCTGATACAGAAAAATACTTAAGTGCTCAGTCTTTCTGGGTTGTTGGCAACAAAAAACACACAGCACACTATTTTGTTTCTCAGACACCATGGCTCATGGAAAAACTAACTGAAATACTAAACACTTTTTTATGCTTCCTTTCACAGCTTTTTTGTCATTACTGTTGATAAGTTTATTTCTCCAGAAGTTAAGACCTGTCCTATTTCCAGCCTCAGTCAGACAAGTTATTTCAGCTACTCATTAGTCAAGTATTCACTCCACTGACCACTGCAACTTTTCATCCTGGTCCAATCATATTTATTTTAGTTTCACAGCCAGCATGACATCTCTTTTCCTGTAAAGTTCTATACTGATCTTTGAAATTCGAATGTTACCTTTCAGTTCCAAAACTGCAACACTTTCATTCATAATTGTCTGGGTTTCTTTAAAGGTTTTGTTATTTTATCCTTCACTGTGGTGAGATAGGACCATACAGTGAAATACTGTCTTATATGCTGCAACAAATACTCTGAAAACTATTCATACTGTTAGGCAGAGAGTCTTTTAAAATATCTGTTCTTTGAACACGACTGTGTTCAAAGAGTCCTGGCCTAATTCAAGTACTTTTATTGCCCCATGAAACTGCAGATATGCTGATTACTAAAATACATGGTAGATATTCCATGAGGAAATATCATGAATTAGGTCTTTGCTGTCATATGAAAAGAAAGTTGCATTCTGTTCTTTCCCTTTGATCACCCAGTAAGGACTGACATCTCTACAGTGCTCTTACTAACATTTTATCTAACCAAGAAAATTTAAGAGAGAGATTTAATATGAAGAGTAATGTTTTCTGAAGAGCACCCTGATAGTATTTTCAAATATAGCTGAATCTTCAAAGAATTTACACTTGAGTCATAAAGCCATATATGTCAAATTGTAAGTAATTTTTAATTTGGTTTCCTCCCAGCTGAAGAACTGAATAGAAAGTCATTCAGTTGGGTGATATGATGCTCCTTTATTCATATTTATCCCAAGACAAAATCTATCACTGAATTTTAATATAATGTTTTAATTCAGTTGCTTAGAGCAAAATTTCTTACAGAAATGTTTCTGTGACCTTTTAAGTCCAACACACATTTTAAATTTCACCTGGTTGTCCATTTGTAAGATAGAGGCAAATATTCTTTCAAATTATTTGGCTCTGTAACCAATGTCAAGAATGTTTTTCTTCTTATTACAGCAATGCAGAAAGTCCAAATAAGAATCAGCGCCCTCAAAGGGGACACAGGGCAGGGAGCACTGAAAGGACAAGACAGTCTGTACCTGAGACTGAATTCTGTTTTTCTGATGATTTTGTCTTTTGGATTCAACTGTATTTCATTCACTGCTCTCTCTGGGATGTGTTTTAACTGAAGCTCTAGGCAGTGCCCTAAAACACTTTTTCTTTTGCTCAAGTTTTATGATAGGATAAAAAGCTAAGCTTACTTTATGAATTTGAAACACATTTGATGTCTCCATGACTCCATGTTAATAAAGGAGCTCTCCTAAGTTTACTGCAAATATATTCAATGAAAATGTTTCCACCAAATGTAAACAGCTAACTTGGTAAAACCTTTAGTAAAATCTGAGGTAGGACCCTAAGGAAGTGAACCATTCAGTCTGTTTAACAGTGAGACAGAGGCCTCTCAAGATTTGCAAAGGAAGACTGAAGCATTCCTGTACGCACTGATAGCACAAAGGAGAAAGCAGGGCTTTCAGCTTCCTACGTCTACTTGGGATCCAGTCTGTTTTTGTTCTGAGGATGAAATTTATATTCCTGGATGGACAGTGGCTCATGTTCAGTGGAACGAATAAAGAAGACTCTTGCCCAATATATTCTGCAGTATTGTGAACCTGCTGGAGTGTAGAGGTGAATTCAAATTCTCCCACACAGCACAAAATCTACATTTTCACACTCCCTCTTCCCTCCAAAAAAATGTTAGACCAAGAAAGTGACAGCACCACCATCAACTGGGAAGTTCACTACATCCTGATTATCTCTGGCTTTTCTGGAGGGTATGGACAAACTATGGATACCTGATCTCATTTACCTGGATCTCAGCAATGTTCTGAGCAGGAGACGGGCTCTTTTCTCCTACAAAAGGAGCCTTTTGGACCTTGCACGGAGAGTGAAAGCAAGGAAGTTAGGAAACTTCCACCATGAATTGCAAGGTGCCTGATTCTCTGACAGCTGCATCCATCAGAGTAAGCAGGTCTCAGGCAGTGGGACAGGCAGGCAGTTGGTGTCTAGAGCTCTCACTTACTCCTTGTACAGTCAATGGACAGAGAAATGCTCATTTAAAGGAAAAATGAGATCTCAGATGGACTCTCTGCCTACTGGAACTATTTGCCTTTCTTCATCAATCACGGAAGAGTCATGGAGAGCCCATGCTGCAAATGGCAGTGTTCAAGGGCCTACATTTTAGTAGGAAGAATTCAGCACATTGGTGAATCATTGAAATTTATTTTTAAAATTATTTTATTTTACATTTTCCTATTTAAAATAAGTTTTCACTCCTAACCTATGTCGTAAATAAAAGTTAAACTGGTGGAGAAACTGAGAATCAAGTATATCCCTACTGTAACTTGATTAGCATCAATGGACAAGACTTAACTCCACATAATTCATCCATAAGACGTTTTCAAGTGTGTTGCCTACACAGCTGCAGTGCCAGATTTCAGCAGTGCATCCCTGGCCAGCACAGAGCAGAGTCACACTTCCTTTCAAGGCCTACGAGGCAGCTTTCCCTATCCTCTGACAATCTACAGACCACACTGAGAATGCTCACAGAGAATTAGTCTGGGAAATTATTGCTTCAGCGTCAGAGAAAGAACAGCCTTTCCTCCTTATAAGAAATCCTTCGGGTCTGACTTATGCTTTTGTCAGCATTCTGTTTATGCTCAGCTCCAGGTTCTTTGTTAGAAGCAGGATTTGACTCCGTATACCTAAGGCTGTGTTGTGGCTCCTGAACACCTTTCAATCTCAGTACCATAGAAATGCTGCAAATTTTGAAATGGATGAGATACTTGAATGTCAATAATTAATGCTGTTACATTAAGAACAATATGCCACTAAAACTGCTTGGAAGATTATAGTTGTAAGAAAAAATATTTAATGGAAGCTGGTGTGGAAGTACAGGCAGTTGTGGTTGGTGCTTCTGGCAATAGTTTTTCAAGAGACAGAGTCCCCTCCAAAAGCAGTGATTTAACCCACTGTCAAGGTTTTTCAGTCCAGAGTTTTTTTCTTTGAGGACAGGTTTGGAAAGTCCATGTAAAGTGTCTTTATGTCTATTTTTCATTTAGATATTTACTTCTACAGAAAACTTGGGAAGACACCTTAAGACACCATAAACATTGGTCAGAAAATGAATAAATAATAACAGAAACAATGAATAATTACCTTCAAGTGTTTCTCCCTCTCCAGAAAGGGCATCTCCTGCTCCAGAGGCATACAAGGCAGACACAGTCAGTGCGTACCTAGTGGCTTGGTCCAAGTCTTTCAGCACTTTAGAGGTAGTGTCACCTTTCACAGTCACCTCCTTAGTTTCACCTCCTGTGACTGGAGTGTAGGTTATAAAGTACTGCTGCACTTTGCCAGGAGCAGCACCCCAAGACAGCTTCATTGTTGATGTTGTAGCATCAGAAACTCTCAAATCCCTTGGATTTCCTCGGACTGCACATGTTAAAAGATGTTGAAAACAAGTTGAAGCAAGCTTGATTTCTTAGTTTATCTTTTAGGTTACCACTATAAAGGATTTTCTGCTAAAAATAATGCTAAAAAATAATAGGCTGGACCAACACTGCTGCAGTGTACCTTTACTGTAATCAGGACTGTACAATCCCATCCCCACTCTCCTTAGGCAAAAATGCACAATAAAGTCTACTTAATTTTTATTTTCCTGTTAAAGCAGGCTCAATCCTGCAGCACTTATACCTACTAGCACTTCTAGATATGCTCAGATTCAACAAAAATCCCAGTTGAAGTAACTGTCTCCAGAATCAAGTCCAAAGTGACAAATTAAACATGAAATTAACACGTTTTGGTTTCTCAAAGAGGTCTTTTTGATGATAACTTTCATGGGTCAGTGAAACTTCAACAATGATCAGGACAGTCATACTGTCTGTACTCTCTGGCATGATACATGTTAAAGGATCATGCATTTTTCCATACATTAAATCTACAATGATAACTTGAGAAAATTAAATGTTTCATTAATTTCTTGTTAGACTTTCAGCATGAAGTGCAAACAGAGTCTGAATTTGGTCAAAAGGTATTTAAGCTATAGAATTTCTATCACTGCCAATATGAAGACTCATAGGGACAGTTAATGAAACAAACAAACAGATTCTTCACCCAAGTTTCCTTGCCATATCAGGTTCAAGATACCACATTTTAAAATGAAATACTGTAATTTTGATAAATTCTATTGTCTTAAGTTATCTTGCAGCTAGGCTTGGGCAATGTTATAACACTCTGTTTATCATGGATAATACATATGGACTATATGGTTTATTCTCTTTTCAGTATGAATATATAAACATGCAGTGAGTTTTTATCGCACTCACTATGTTCACAGCATTGATCATGTACCTTCATCAGTTTTGGCATATCCATTCAATGAATTCCCAGGCCCAGACTGATACTCAGGAACAACAGACACTTCATATCTTGTATCTTGGATCAAATTCTGCAGTGTAGTTGACCTATCATTTGCTGAGACAGTCACTTGTCTCCTTTCTCCTCCAGTAAGTGGTCTATAAACAAGCCTGTACCGTAGGACATTTCCTGGAGCTGGAGTCCAACCAACAACAAAGCTATCAGTAGTTTCATCTGTTATCCTTAAGTTTCGAGGAGCACCTTTAACTACAAAAAAATATACACATGTGAGTTGTAAATATTTGCCTTTACTAAAGCAGTATCTGAAGCAAAACGATGCCAACCATTCTGTTAGCTCATCCAGTTTACTGAAAGTGTTTATATTGCCCTCCCATTGCTTTAGGGTACACACATCTTTAGTCATTTCTGAAAATGTAGGGTCATAGTTACATTTAGCAGCGGAACAAAGTTGTCCCCAAAAGTACGTTCACCCCAGTTTATACAGCTGCTTCTGAAACTTAAGACAGTCTGACTGTGTTTAGTGGCAACAGCAGAACTGAACTCTGTAAGGGACATTTGGACATAGTGAGGAAACTTCTTAACACAACAAATGGTATAAATTTCCTTGCTGCAGCCATTTGCTTCTGCACTCCTTCCATTTACAGGTGGAAAACAGCCCTTGTTCAGATAGATCTGACTACATACAGGCAGCTGTCCCATTTGCAAGAACAAACAGCAAAAAAACCTCACCAAACCAATTCTATTTCTATTGAATTTTTCAAACAAAAAATATATTCATTGCAATATGACTTACATCTAATGTTTAAAAATGATTTCTGAATTCAGCCTCTAACTGAAAGACATAGCTTGTTATCCTGGAAACTAAAGAAACACTGTGGTAAATTCTGTAACCTGCTTCTTGACAAAAGCTACAGCAGTTCAGACAAACTCAGTGGGCACACCAAACAAGACTTGACTCTTCCAACAGACATACAGATCCACTGTACTGCATGCTGCCTAGCAGTACATGGCATTGTCACTTAGGGAAAAAAAGTTCTGGATTTTTGTTGCTTGCTATCTATATTCCATAAGTATTCTTCTTCAAAGTTAAGAGTGTAGTAATTAATAATCTCTGGTTTAAAAGATAAACTTTTTTTCTATTAATCAGAAACACAATACTCAACTTCAAATCCTTTAAAAGCCTGAAACCAAAGTTAATTGCCAAGAAAGCCATCTGGCTCAAACTGTCAGCTAGATCTGCATGGAGAGCTGCTGATGTTTATGTGGCTGTAGAAGAACTAAGCCTTCTGAGACGTGCTGGGATATCATCAGAGCACAATGTTAATAATTATTTAAGCTAGTATCAGTTACAAGTGGGAAGACAAATTATTTTTATTAAAGCTTTTCCTTCTCCTGTCCCTTATGCACACAAGCTACATGTTCTATCAGCCAGGAGTTTGTCTGTTTTCCTAAGGGAAAATTACATCTGGCCAAAATATTCTGACTGGTACAGTCATGGAAATGTGCACAGAGTGAAAGCTGTATCTTCCAAACTGAGCATCCAAACTAAGCTATTTTATAAGTGTTTATTTCTATCAGCCTTAAGAAGAAAGAGCAATTAACAAATCTTCATGCTGTTTCTTTTGCTCCCTTGGAACCATTTATGTCACCAAAGGTCACAAATGACAGCATGGAATAATGAAAAAGAGTAGATCAATATTTTTAAAAGCATAATTTAGAGTGGACTGAGTGTTCACCTAGTGAAATAGAAAATCAAATCTACTGTCATGCTGCTCTTTTCAATCAGGAGAAATGCATTATGGCAACTCCATCAAGAAAAAGTAAAGCCATCATGCTTAAATTTACAGCCATTAATCACATAAAACACATACTGACATCAATGGAAGTTTTGAATCAGTTATTGGATCACACCAAGGAATTTCTGATTAAAAAATGCAGTTAACCAACACTCAAGCCTTTTCAAGCTTATTGTATATAAAACAAGATATTATATTGTATAAAAAACAAGACTTCTACTAGTGTTATATTAGATGTATATACAGCAAACTGCATAGGCACACATTTGTCTTTAAATGTATTGGAGTCAACATGCATTCCTGCATCAGTTCCATAATTATTAAACAGAGTAGAATAAAACTGAATTGTTCAGTTGGAAAGGATCTACACTGTTCATCTAGTCCAACTTCAGTCTATATTGACAATAATTCATGCCACAGAACTCAATATGGACAACACACTACATTTCAAAGGAGCCCACTGCACAGGAACACAGCATCTATCCAACCTTCAGGAAAATTAAAGCCCAATCTTAGCAACCTTACACTTGCATATTATTGGAATTTTAAATCTTTACTGAAGGCATTGAGATACAATGTTTATTTTCACCATGCATGGCAGTACAGCTTCTCAGCCTTAGTTGGCTCTTCCGCATTTACCCATTTTCCAGCTAAGCAAATTCTTATTTGAACATATGACTCCCTTGTGTCTGAGAATAATGGGAATCCTACCTTCTAAGGTGGTTTCCTCTCCATCCAAGGGAGGGCCATCACCATCTTCATATTCAGAAATCACACTGACTGCATAAGTAGTTTCAGGTAGTAAGTTGGTGAGAACTGAGCTAGTACTTGAAGCTGGTACTGAAACAATTACTTCATCTCCACCGACTGCTACTTTATATTTTATGAGATAGGACAAAACCTCAGATCCAGCTGGAGACCAGCTCACTTTGAAACTCTCTGATGTTATGTCAGAAAAGACCATGTTCTTTGCAGGTACATAAGCTGTATGGAAATAAAAATGTGCATATGAGGCATAGTTGCCAGAATACGTTAAACACAAAACTTCTAAAACAAACCATAGATGTTCCTCAGTAACTTGTTTTATTTAATTGAATGTATTTTCTTGCATGTCCACAATATCTGTTTTCTATACTTGCTTATATATATTAAATTTCAAGAAGATCATGTCTAGGCTGCCTAAAATCATTCAACAGTAAGCAGAAGCACTAACTCAGTGATTTCTAGATCAAATGAAAACAGTCCATCTAAAAAAACATATTTATGAAATCTCAATTTAGAATCTGATGATCAAGTTGGGTTTCCTATTTCATATGTCCAATGAACAGCAATAACATTATGTCCTCAATGGAAACTAAAAATTGCTGGGGTTTGTTTTCAGATCTAGATTAAAAATAAGACAAAATAAAAACCAGTATTTTTTCAGGAATGAAGTCACAGAGGGAACAAAGAATTTGACACAAGGCACGAACACAAATCTGACATCCTGGGCTTGTTTTGCTTGGCCTAGTCAGCCTAACGGTGGGGATCTTAAAACTGTTCAAGCCCTCTAAAACAAAGGCTGCTTTGCTGGTTTGTTCCTCAAAGCTAACCTGAAACAAAAGGCTTATTTTTAAAGAGAGTGAGGCTTTCAACCCTGGGGACTCTTCAGTCTTAGTGTCCTATTAAGCAGAGGTAGGGACACTGTAGATGCAACTAATCACAAGTAACTTTATCTGACCGAAAAATGGCCATTTAGAAAACCTGAATGTTAAACATTATCCATGCTGGCCTAATTTGGATGCATGAGAAGACTTTCATGTGCTACTTCATTTCAGTCTTCACAGTTAGATTACAATCACTATCACCTAGCCTCTGCTGTCTCAAGTTGTCTTGTCTAAGCCCATTTCAGAGAGCCATTAATTTTACCCTAAAAATTAATTAAATTGCTCTCTAGTGTTGTTGGCATTATTTTGTTGCCTTTAAACATCCAAAAGATAAGCTTAGACTTGCCATCTCATTTTGTAGAGCTAAAAGAATGCTCCGGTAACTATTTTACTCAAGACATTGAGAGCAAAAGCAGAGCATATCCACTAAAGTCATTCCAGTAGACACACATTTTAGCTTTTTAGATACCTAGCAGGGGTGGGGGAAAAAAATCCAATTTTTTTCATTTCCATTTATTTATCCATTAATTTCATCTGCTGCTTTTAATATGTTTGAAAATGAGAAGCAAATCCCCAGTTATTAAAATTATCATTTGTATATGGACAATTTCACCAATACAAATTCTTTAGGTAACTATAAGCACAAAACATTGGTTCAGATCCTTTTTTCATCGCATTTTCTACATTCCTCCAAGTAACAGTAGTTACTTACATTTTCTCCTTATAGCAGCCAGTTCCTGCTCAATTCGTAGGCAGACAGACTGTGTAAGTTCAAATGAAATTCTTTGAAAAGCATCAAAATCTTCCACTGTGTAAACATGGGTGTCCGCAGGAGGTGATGCTATTGCTTCCAGCTCTGTACGCACTGCATCCTTCACACCAACTGCAAATATTTCTACATCTGCATCCCTCAGCTTAATGGCAGGTTCTTTAAAAGCATCTGATGATTTTCCATCAGTGATGAGAATCATGACTCTCGGCACGTTTGGTCTTGATCCTTTGCTGGTAACAAATACTTTCTCCCTCACATATGTCATTGCTTTGCCTGTGTTGGTAGATCCACCTCTGTAGGGGAAGGTGTTAATAGCCTGAATTATGTCTTCCACTCTGTTGTATCTGTTCAAAGAAAACTCCATATGGGGATCTCTGCTGTACTGGACAAGACTTATTTGTACTTTTCGAGGCGATATCTCAAAGCTTTTAACTAACACTTCCAAAAAGGCTCTTACTTTTACAAAATTGGCGATACCAATGCTGTAGGAACCATCCACCAAAAACACAACATCAGCTTTTACATCCACACCACGTGAGCATTCTGCAAAGAAAAAGAATAAACAGATTTTCAACAGCCACATAGCATTACAATCATAACTGTAGTTCATGTATCACACACAACTGCTTATAAACAAAGTAAACTATGCTAAGCAAAGCTGTTTCTCAAAAATAATACAGGTATGATATTAAAACAAGCATCAGAAGTTTCATCAATGAAAAGCTACAATTTGAAAATAAGGTGGCTCCAAACTCACCCACTTGAACTTTTACTTGTTGTGTTTTTTCCATTATCGTTATTGGCTCACTGGGGGTCAGTCCTTTCATTGCATAAACATTAATTTGATACTCTGTGTCTGGGGAGAGATCTTTAACATTCAGAGCAGTAGTCTGAGGACCCACACTCAGTACATGTTGTTTTCCCCCAGCTATCATCGGAATGAACTGCAGACGATAGCCAGTTATTTGGCTTGTGGATGGATCCCAAGTGATTCTAACAGACTTCGAGGAGATCTGAGTGGCCACCAGATTTGAAGGCGGCTCCACCACTGAAAGAAATCAAGAGCAAATCCAAAATATTAGCTACAATTATAAACATATTTTCTCAACAGTTTCTATTTCTGGAATAAGTTTAGTTATCTTTGCTTGATCTTTACTAAAAATCACTTTTGGGTATCTTTTAGCATAAACAGACAGAAATTAGTTACAGGACAGTCCAAATGAGATATCAGTGAGAGAGCAAAAATATGAACAATGCATTTGTGGTCCCCCAAGTACAGCAGAAGTTTCAGAAGTGCTTCCCAGCTCTAAAACTGCTTCAACCAAAAGTGAAAGCTACACTCACAGGAACACAGTAAAAGCGTGAATAAATGCAGACTTGAGCAGAGTACTACAACAGCAGAGTCATCTCTACTGCCATTTTTGTCAAAGAATAACTAGTTACTTAAAACCTCACAAGGCAAGAATGCTGCAGTGATACAGCTTCATGCCTTGATTTTCTCAGTTTTCTCCTGTTTTCATGCTTTGGTTCTTAATCTATTACATATTCTAACCCTTCACCAAGCAGCTTTTTTCCCTTTAATACATTTTTCCACAGAAGTGGTGCCTGTGTCCAAATAGGCTCTGATAACTGCACATCACTGTGTTGCCTTTGAAACTATGGAATAATGGAGCTATTCCAAATCTGCTGAATCACATGTCCTGTTATCTTCCTTTTAAAGACAAAAAACTGAGACCAGTTTTCCACACTTGCTACGTGAGGCAATGGATGAAACTCTAGATTTAAAGCGAAGGAAGTAGGGATAGCCTCTTCAATAGACATTGAAATAAACTGAAGCTATAAATACTTTTTTTACAAAGTGTCTCACCTTCTTCCCCACTAACCAGATCACCTAGTTGTTCATCAACACCAGAGCACACTTGCAAGATAATTTCATTCTGTATATCCACAATTCCATCAAAATTAGCCACATTGAACACATGCTTCAGTGATGGCTGAGATGCAATTAGCTTGAGTTCCTTTGCATCTGCTGCTTTGATACCTAGAAGTTGCAATAAGACAGGACTGTGTTGAGTAGCCATAAAATACAGACACCTGTGAATGTACTTGTGAAGTATCAAAACATTCTGGGGTGAAGCTGAATTTAAATTAGATATACCCTCTGTTATGATCAATAATCAAACTACAAAATAATCATTAATGAAATGAGGTGGCAGACTCAATTTTCAACCTGGGAAAATACTGTGATGTACGTGAGGAACAAGGCCAAAGTTGAAATTATTCTAGTCATATTAATCTCCATGTAGGAACTACATAATTACCATTAAATTAACACAACTAGTGTGTTCCACTCTGGAGGGAACAAATGACCCATTTCAAGGCATACACATGAAAAGAGGTGCATAATGAAATTTTTTAACCACACAGACTGCTAAACTTATAAATTAATTTTTCATGAATGTTAATCTTTCAATCATTAGAAAAATTCAACGTACCCAAGGAAAAAACTTCAACTCCTATGTTGCGAAGCTCTCTTGCAGGAATTTCTACATCATCTTGAGCTTTTCCATCAGTAATGACAATTGCTACTTTGGGAAAGCCTTTTCTTGCTCCAGCAGACTCAGTGAAGGTGTTTTGAACAAGGTAATCAATAGCCTCACCTAAAACCAACATCACAAGTTGTGTCTCACTAGACTTGTATGAACTAGGATTTAAAGCAAATTTGAACCATGAAATGAAATGCTGAATAAACATGTATGTGGAAAATCTGTACCTGTCATTGTGTTGCCACCTTTGTAAGGTATCCTTTTAATTGCATCAATAAGATCACTTCTTCTGAAATACTGATTTAAGTTGAACTCTGTTCTTGTATCTGAACTGTACTGAACAACTCCAACTCTCGTCTTTTCTTCCCCAATGTCAAAAGCTGATACAAGGGCAACCATGAAGTCCAGAATATATCCAAAGTTATTTCTTCCTACACTCCATGAACCATCTACCAGGAAAACTAAATCTGTCATTGCACTTATGGAGCATCCTGGAACACGACAGGGAAAAAAGGAAAACCAACTCTATTAGCAAATGAGAAACTGCATCTGGAAAAATCAGTGAGAAATATCTAATGGAAACTTAGAAGGTAAAAGGTAAAGCAAACAAATACTTAAAAGATTGATCTTATCTGGGATATCTTGCTTGGGGAAACATTACTCACATAAGTGAACACCCATGTGAGTTTTCTAACAGCCATTATCAAAAGGGAACTGCTTCAAGACACCTCTCACACTAATCCACAAGATCTGTTATGCCATAACAGATGAAAACACCCATACAAACCTTTTTGTAATGATTTGATGTCACAGAAAAAATTTATTTTGTTACCACTTGTGCCTTGCATCTTTATTTCCCCATTGTAGATGCACAGGTTCTTCTGCAAAGCCTTTTATCCACAGCACAATGCCTTTTGTTAATAGGACTATGTCACCCATGGACTTGCTCAGGTTAGTTGCATGAAATCCCTAGTTTCAGTACCAACTTTGCACTTTAATCTTTCAATGCAGCTTATAAATTCCTTCTATCCCAGTCCCTTCACAAGTTTTCTTAACTCTGCAGAACTTTACAATTTAACTTCTTTGGTAGGTAACACAGAAGCACAATATAACTGTGAGCTAGACTTCAGATAAGATAAATGTCAGATAAGTTGAAAAGCAAAGCACCTTACTTTGTAATTGAGCCTCAACCTTCTTTTCGTCTGGTATCCCTGGGCCGCCTGTCTGAACTACACAAAGCACAATACAGAATGAATAGGGGAAATAGGGTTAAATTTTAAACATCAAAGAGAAGCACATAAAGAATTAGAAACATACGTCTGACAAGCCTCAGAACACAAAAACATAAATGCAGGTTCTGAATATACCACCTGTACTTACAGGTTTGCCAACATATTATTCAGGGTGACACAAAATACAGAAAATGTAAATATCTAAGAATCCTCTGTATTTGTACATCCTGTACAGTCATTTACCAAAAATTAACTGCAATATGCCTGGAAGAAATACCAGTATTACCCCTCTCTAACACCTAGGGGAATTGATAATTAGTAATTTTCCCATAGTTCTTTGTGAAGCCTGAGACACAATACAAAATGTGTCATAGAAAAGTCTGCTGTGCATTTTTTATTTAATTAAATTTATTTTATGCTTTTATGCTTTTATTTTTATGCTTTTAAATTGTTACTATAAATTATTAAAGCTTAAATTCCATATTTTAGTATGCAATTAGGAATATTATGTCACATTTTATTATTATTTGATGGATATAGCTTGCTTTCTCATGCAGGATGTCAGTCCAATTCATTTGTTACTGAGGTCAATCATTGTCTTCCCCTTGAATTCAGCAGATGCAATTTATAGGAAGAACATATAGCTCAAAAAATAAAGTGGCCTCCTGCCAAAAATTCTATAGAGGTTGGCAGACACTATATCCATGTTAGTACCCTTTGATCTCTTGCAATTTTCTCTGCTTCTATTAGGACTAATGGAAAAAGGCTGTTCAGACAGCTCTATCAAAGGAGAGTTTAGGTATGTGGCAATTTTGTTGGAGAACTGGATCAAAGCCAAGTTTTGTGAATGATCACTCAGTTATTCCAATTGGCTTTCCAATTGTACAGCAGCTACTTACTTGTCAGCTGGCCAAAAACAGGTAGACTCTCCTCTCTGTTGTTGTATGAAGTTATTGATACAACATATTCTACATCAGTTATAAGATCTGATATGACAGTTTGGGTAGTGCTAGGTGAAAGAGTAAATTCTTTAGTAGGTCCATCTGCAACAAATATATAAAACACTCAATGCAGGCTTAAAATCCAATAATATTGATAAGCTGATTTGTAAAACAAAATGCAACAGTCAATAATGTATCTCAAATCCAATGATAATTCTAGAATGATACACTCTCTCTTTTCATGAAATATAAATATTGAAACAATAACTTTGTTTCAGGCTAATGTGCTTTTCTTTTATAGTGAATAAAATTGCTAAATTGTTTAATAAATTCCAGAAAATTTGAAACTTAAAATGCACATACAAAATGTACTATCATCTAACAAACCATGTCCTGTCCTGATTCATTATCACTTTTACACTGATTATTCCTCAAAATGAAATAGAATAATGGCTGTCTTACTCAGCATAATACAATTCTTGAACTTTAAGGTGAAAGCACAGAAGAGGAGCAGAGTGATGATTCTACCTTGTTTTTGCTCTTTGCAAAACAAAGGCATCTGAAACTTGTTACTTGCAGTCCCAAAATGGTAAACTCTATGGCAAGAGTAGCTCTGACTTGGAAGAATCACTGTTTTTCCTGTATGCCCTTTGCTGCTACCCAAACTTGATCACTAAATTCTGAACGATTTTAACAGCTACTCTCATACCTAAGTTAGATATAAGCGAAAATAAAATCAACGTTTCAAAACATGTAACCACATTAAAATTTTTGACAGAACTCACCATTTGTTGGAACCACAGTTACTCTGTAACCCACTATTGCATCTGGTGGCCTTTTCCATGACATTTGAACATTATGTTCATCTATAATTGTAAAATTCAAGTCTGATGGTGGGTTAACTGCAAAAGAGTCATACCAGGTAGATGTTTAAAAGCTTGAACAAGTTTAGGCAAATGAATAAATAAAACAATTTTGAGCAAAGCTTACTAAAATTGTCTTTGCATAAATTTGTTTCCAACAAATATAAAGATATATTGTTGGAAAAAGAGTAAAATAAAAGCTGACAAAATGTGACAAAACATCAAAGAGTATATGCATTACAGAAGACAGCACAGAACATATGTTTCTTGAGTTGCCAAGACATTCAAGAATGGCCAGCAAAATCAAGCACAATAGAAAACACATTTGGATACATGTACAATGAGTTCACAGATAACCACCACATATGCAAACATTTCACATAACAATTAAAGGAAAATTTTTTACATGCTGGGTGCAATCCGTACAAGCATGCCAAATCACAACCTGCTTACAATATCATGAGATCATTTAGGATGTGGAGAACACAGTACTCTTCTTAATTAAACATCAAAGATTTGATCAGCTTTTTTAATATAGTCTCTGCATATGGTATTTCTTATAAATTTCACTGAATCTAGAAACTTGGCAGAGAAAAGAAACAATTTAAAGAATATAAGAAAAGATTGGGCATTTAATGTTCAGTAAAACAATTTCTGTTAGGGTCTAGATATGAATATACATGCAAAATGTATATCAGCAATAATGATACACTGATGCATCATTATATTACAAAATATGGAGAAATCCACCCCTTTGTTCCTAGAAGCCACTAAAGTGACATACTTTGCATATAGCAACAAAGGATTCAGGAACTAAGGGAATAATAAATTGCATTAGTAATGGTTGCAATTTGCCAAAATATTTGAGCTGATGTGAAGTCCTCAAAAATAAAATTTTACCTGTTTACACCAGATTCCTGCACAATTTCAAAGGTGTAAACTATTGTTTTCATGTTCCCTTTGCAGCAGGTGTACCCATACTAATAGCAGCATTTTAACATAAAATGCCAGTATGGTTCCAAACAACACAATGGTTAATTATGAAAAGACAACATCAAAATATATTTAAGGACATTTATTTTACAGAATTTATAGAAAACGGCAAAGAGGGCACCAGTGGACTGAACAAATGACTGCAAATAAAACTTGTAGGAGCTGATGACAGAAGTAACTGAACAGTACAGAAAGAAATAGTTTACATACGCTAATTCGCAGCATCATGCATATGTAAATGAAATGTGGATTATTGGTTTTTTAGCTTCCCACAATGGACAAAGCCTCCATGTACAAGGTTCATTACACAAAGACGTTTCATAAATATTTTATAATGATATTCTCTTTGTAAAATTGTCATGCTTATTCATGCAGCATTTTACTGACTCACTGTCAGTGCATGGTAGGTGTATTATATATTATTGTTTAAATAGGTCTACAAAGTAAGATTAGATCCAGCCATACTTTCCTTAACTACTAGTGAGACAGTTTTGCAGGCATTTTTAATAGATCTTCTGTTTCATAGAAGATCTCCATCGTATGTCAGATTTCATATCAGATTTGAATATCATTTTAAAAGCAGATAAAGCAGTAAATGCTAGAATGTTTAATTATGAAAAGACACTGTCCAATTACAAAAAAGTAAACCTGAGCTTTAAAAATGGCATGATTTTCCTTTTAATTTTCTGTAACTTCTGACCATAGGATAATATGGCTTTATAATAATGATACAATAGATAACACTAGTACTGAAGTAAATGTTATTTTTCTTGTTGTCCATACACAGGCAGTGAGATTAGACCGTTAACCTGCATGCACAGTTTATTCATCATTCAGTTTATGAGCATCACAGTGCTAGAGACGGCACGGTAGTTACTTAGTATCAAAATCATGCAACACGTGTTAATAGTAAAATACATTTAGATGATAAGAATATCATTATAAAATATTGTTTCAGTAGCAATGGCTCAGGACAAATTTAATGCAAAGGCAGAGACAACTGACCTGAGCATGCTTTTAAAAAAATTCAGTACATGGAAAAAGTAGCACCACCAACCTTGCAAGTAAATTGGCATGTTGCAGCAGAGACTTTAGGCTTTAACTGCTGAAGGACAGCAGCAGCCCAACTTGTTGATATCCAAATGACCGGATTCCAGATAAACTGAAAAAGCTGACTGTGAGGAAAAGTCTTTAGCATTTTAAAGGATTTTATTCCATTTTATAAAGATTCCAATGTGGATCTTGGCAGGCAACAAGAATAGTACATTGACACGCGAGTGATGTATCCATTCGTCCAGGTGATCATAGAACAATGGTATTGCAGGGGAATTTGAAAGTCCCCTTGTGCATCCCATGGTCAAGACAAGATCAGCCACCCTGTGTCATTCCTGACATGTTTTCTCAGATCATTGTAAAAGACCTCCACTATTGTCAAAACTGACAACTTCCCACAGAAATTACTCCAAAACCTCACTGCCTGTATCATCATAGTTATTTCTGAGACCTAATACCCATCTTCATTGCTGTAGTTTAAATCCATTCATTCTCAGCCTATGGCTGGTTTATCAAACTCAAGCACTGAATACTTCTCCCATAGAAATCCAGAAAGGAATCTTGCTTGAGTGAAAAAAATAAGCCGTTTGGATCCAATGTCATCAAAATGTCTTCCAGATGGCCTGTGAGCTTTTGATACTCAAACAGAATCTCCAAAACATCCATGGACCTTCACAGGGGTCAGATTTCACCCAAGTGAAACCAGCTGTGGGGTGAAGACCAGACCTGGGTCATATGACTGAGAGTAGTAAGCTGATCTGAAGTACAGAAAAAATGTTTAGATGATAAAAACCTTATTGTGATAATAAAATAGGGCAACTGTTACTCCATCTCATTAAAATTCTTCTTCCAGAAGGAATTCACCAGTGGAAAAATAATACATCTGCAATACTGAATCAAACCAGAGTTCAAGAAAAGAAAATGTCCCTTGTTGTAGTAGGAGTTTGACTCTTTACAGGGACAAACCTTAAAACTTTACTCAACATAATCTTACATGTGAGTGCAGCTTAACTCCAGCAAGCAGTCTTGATGTCAGGCTACTTGCAGCAGTGAAGTTGCACCTATTTTTTATGTTGTGACACTGCTGATCCTCTGTCCATCAAAATCCATGCCAAACCTCTCAATGACTTGCCAAGGTACAGGATCATAACCATAACATGTCATGATGTTGCAGTATTGCCTTCATACATTGATCCAACTGTTGATGCACAGAAATGCATGGCTCCTCTATGGGTTTCCAGAGTAGTAAAAACATCCTGCTGTGCAACAATCATGTTTCCACAGCATTAATTTCGACCACTCTTAGAACTGTGTTATGATAATTTCCTCAACTGGATCTTCTATATTATGAACCACGAAAGAAAAACAAAAGAAAAAAAAATCAGACATAATATACTTAAAACATTGCCAGTTCTTGTGTTATATACACATGTAATAAGCATAAACTTACTGAAAGAAAAAAAAAAAGAGAGAGAGAGCAAAGCATCTTTCTCATGCTGGGCAGGTCTTATATGTCTTATATTAGCTTGTGTTACTTCACAGGCAATATAAAAAAATTACAGCTTTTTGCAGATAACACAATGTGACTGCTAGAGGATCCCAATTAATACCTTAAAAAGACAAATAAAATATGACTGGAATATCAAGTAATTTGTATCTAGAATCAGATTTAAAAGTGATATAACTTGGAAGTAGCTGCCATCCACAATTCCTATGGGAAATATATTTTGTGATTCCATCACTGGAAAGGACACACTATAATTAGCATGTAAAATAACACGTTAGCCCATGTTAAAATAACATACAGTCTACAGAAGCTGAGGAGTAAGCTCACCCTTACCATCTCAGCAATAAGGCCTGCTGAGGTTGGAATGTGCTGAAACTTTTCATTTACTTTTTTTTTTTTTCAGAAATGGCATAAATTTGGAACAACTAACTAGAACATGATGCTGGTTAAGCTACTCTGAAGTCTCCATCGTCAATGTGACTGGGAGAAAGAATGACCTACAGTCTAGAAATTTGTAAAGAGCAGCTTCTCAAAAGGGCAGCTTCTCAGACTTGTTATATATTCATTGCCAATCACAAAACAGAAACATTATTATCTGCATCTTTGCATTTTTTAAATTTTATATATGTATATGAAATTTCTTCTGAATAGAAGATGCACAGCTCATAAATGTACTTTTAAAAAATAATTTAAATCCATATACCTATACAAATATCATATGTATCTCAACATAACACACATATATACGCACACATTGTATGTGTGATTATTTACCCAATTTTACACGTTTGTGCATATATGTGTATATACACTTACACATGCATGTATATTTTGCTTCTAATTAGCAGCAGGAAAAACAGTGATGTATAGACACCCTCAGGTATATAAATATTGCAATTTCACATGTCGATCTACATGGCTCTCTATCTAGGAACTTTGAAATCAACAGTTTCTTTCTCAAAAGGTATTGCCATCAAAAGATAATACAATAATGGTCCTACGAACCAGTTTCAAGACTTCAAAAGTTTCAGCTGAGATCACCTCTAAATCATTCAGTCAATGAAAACTAATGTACTCAGCACAGCTTTATTACAAGCCAAAAATTCTAATCCTCTGCAACTCTTGTGCTGCAATTATTTGTCAGTTACTATGCTGGGTGTCCTAGTAACAGATTTTTCACCAGACAAACATTTTTATGCACAACACAAAGGTTCCATGCTTGGGTCAGTGATGCCCTCCTTTCCTACCCCCAGCCCAGAAAACAGACTTTTCTAGGTCTGAAACAATTCCTGGAAAACTAAAAAGTCAGCACCCTCAGAAGCTCAGTTAAGTTACACAAAACCAATGATTTCCTCATTTCTTTCCTGTGTCTTTGAAAATCCCTCTGTATTAAGAAACATGATATGCTACAGAAGCCATGACAACACCACAGTAGCAACTTGAGGTTATAATTAATAGATTCTTTACATGCCAACATACTTAACTTAACTATGACTAAAATAAGAGCCCTCAGCTCTCTGTGATCACAGTTGAAAAAAATAGTGTAACAGAAAGAAATTCTGACATGTGGACAGACACAGAATGCACTGGAGTATTGTTGTGCTGGAGTAAAAAGGCAAAAAATAAAGTATAATATTCAGAATTACACACAAGGAGTTTAAGCTGGGAGAGAAATACCAGAAGGACTGCAAAATAAAAGAAGAATTTCACTGTAGAAGGAAAGTGCAAAAGTGCATGGAAACAGATTTGCTCCTTGACCACCGTAAACAAACAACTTCCCCAGTGAAATGGCATGAATGCATTTAGACTATATGTGGGTTTTACTCCCTCTGCTCCTACAGTGACTGCCCAACTAGAAACTCCTGCTGTACCTCTGTAGAAAAACTCTAACACCATTATTGCAGCCTACTGCCTTGCCAAGAGCACAGCTCTCATGAAGGAATTCAGAGCAGCTGTGATGATGATTAAGAATCAGTTTCATACTGGAAAATTCAGGAATCTATGGACAGCAGCATCATATAAACACCAGATCTGCTCCCAGAGGAGACTGAAAAATGAAAGCTGAAGAAACGCAGAAAAAAACCCAAGTTTTTTCTTTCCTTCGCTCTCACCCCATCTTTCCATCATATCAAGAATCTTCATCACATTAGATGGCTCTCTCACTTACTCTCCTCTCACTTTTCATCCCATCAAAGTGTCTACCCACACTTTTGGGAATGAAAATTCAAAATGCATGTCCTATGAAAAGAACCAAGAAAAGAGACAGGATTGACTGACTGGTGGGGGAGGATAGCTTTGCCACAAAGTGATCTGAAATTTGGAAAAATAAGACCAAGGGACAAATGTTCACAGGAGAAAGTTCAGCAGACAGGATTTATGTTACAATGACATCAGAATAAAGTAAATAAATAAGTAAATCATTTGGTAAAGTAAATAAGATGCAATTTACAAAATTATGCAAACTTGCAGCACAAAATTAAAACAGTGCAGAAGAATGACCAGTATAACGCAAACAAAAACCTCACTGTAAACATCTCTACAAATGCAGTTCCCACCACAGCAAGTCCTAAGGTACTCCTAGGTTTGAACTTTCATTTTCAGCACCACTATTTCTCACTCCATTTTCAGCACCACGATTTTTCACCCTACACTTCCCTGCTCTTACTTCAAAACTCTGGAGCTAGGAGAATTTTCTCATAGAAGCATGATCACTGTAAATTAGTTATTTTATCTATCAAACATTTCTGAATGCAAAGTAATGTAAGTCCAAGACTCCTCTACAACTCTCAGGATCAGGCTTTACCCACTCCTTTGCTTGGTAATAGTGCATCATCCAACATCTAATCAAGGTCATTCAGCTATGTGCCAAAATTTGCTGTTATAACTGTGCTGCTCCAAATACATATTTTTAACTTGCTTTAATGGTACTGAAGCTATGACTGGTTTAGTCTACACTATAGCTATATAAAACACCTTCGCTTACATTCCAAAATAACATACTCCATACATGTAATTTGTAATGCAGGACAACAGCAATATTACTCCAGCTCCAAGTGAGCTCCCTCATAAGATGAGGAAGAGTGCACAAACACATCCACTCCCTTCCTCCACCAAAACCATAGACTTTCTCTGCTTTCTCTGGCACAGCAGTCCTTCGTTTCAAATGCAGCTCTGAAATGACTTCAAATGACCTTTTTTGGTTCCTTTGCCAACAGCATCGCAGCATGAGAGGAAGGCAGTGGACTGATTCTCTCCTAGGGTGACCAGATGTTGCACTACTGGCAAAAATGCCATCTTTTTCCAGAAAGACCATATACTTTACATCTACACGCCCCAAGCAAGCACTGTGGCTTGGGGGCAAACACTGCAGAGGCATTTCTGAAACCTCATGCTTTTAGAAGAGATCAGCCAAGGTGACCAGGTCCAGACAAGGGAGCTTGTGACAAGCCATGGTCAGGGAATTTGTTTCAGTTCAAGACAGAAACAGAAGAAAGGGAAAAAAATGAATTATCAGTTGCTGGTTTCTGTTTTTTCCAGTAAATCCAGGGGAGTTCATACCTATGATGGAGTCAGGTCCCAGAGGTCAGATCAAGTCATTTCAGTGCAGGATGTTCAGCCTTTTTATTTCCCCTGGCAGCCACTGCTGGCAGAAACGCCCATGACTATGACCAAAAAGCCAAGCAGCTCACACTAGGGGCACAGGACACAGTTGCTGTTAATCCACTGGGGAGCAAATGCTGGGCCAGGCCCTTCTGAGCCATGCTGGGGCAAGCGTGGCAGTGAAGATGGGTCTCCCCATGTCTTCTGCTGGAGGCAGGATGCTGCCAGGGCTGACAGAGGCCTCAGCCTCCAGAGAGACTGCACCAAGGGCTGAGGAGGACAAGGAAAAGGAAAGCCTTTCTGGAAGTGACAGTACCACATGCATTCCAGAGTCTTGGGGCCCTGGCTGCCACAGCAAGGCCTGGCCCAGCCTTCCTTTCAGCAGTGCCCATGACGCGTGTCACAGCACTGGCAGCATCTCCCCAGGCATGTTCCCTGGGTCAGACCCACCACAGAAGTTGAGGTGTCCCTGAGGGAGGGTGCGGCCACCCCAAGGCTCAGCCGGGGGTCGCCCCGCCGAGCAAGGGAGGCCGATGCACCGGCGGGCCGGTGGGGCAGAGGCGAGGCACTCGGCTGGACAAAACACACAGGCGCAGAGAGCCAGACTCTGTTGGAGCATTTTATTTCAAAGTTGCAGGTTGTTGAGTAGTAGGTTTTCCGTTTCCTCTCTCAACATTACTAAAAGAGGCCAGAGACCAGTCCTTCTTGGTCCATCCTGGGGGCAGAGCCACAGCCCCGGCCATGCCAGGCTGCCCGCCAATGGCAATGGGCTCCTTGGGGCGCTGCGCCCGGGTGGCCACACCAGCTGGCCCACGTCCTGTCTGTGGGGTGGTGTGGACAGCACACCAGAGGGACAGAGAGAGGGAGCTACGGTCCGGCTCGCTAGCCGGGAGAAACAGAACACAGAAGGAGCTGGACAAGGAAGGAGAGGCGTTTCTCTGAAGGAGAGAAAGAAAGAAGGTGAAGTATTCACACTCAAAAACAGAGAGGGAGAGAGCTCAAGGCTGATTGGGGAGATTTGCTGGTCAGCAGGGCACCGGGGCAAGAGGGCAGGGAGGAGAAGGTTACCTTCAGCCTCGATGGAGGAGAGGAGGGCGGCTGCACACAGAGCAGCGACTGCCGAGCACAGCGCTGTCTTCATTTCTGCCCTTTCAGATCACAACAACATGAATGAATCTGCAATGATGGGGAAGGGAGGAAGGGGGAGAAACGAGAAGGAAATGATACATATGGATTAAAGGATTGCGTGGGTGTATTCATGAAATATAAAAAAGACAAACCATGGATTCCACTTTGTTCCCTTATCCCCAGCCCCCACCCACGGGACCAGGTTGAAACCTCTAGACTTGAAAGCTGTCCAAGACAACGAGAGATCTGTATGACTAACTGGAGAGTCTCGTCTCGCAATAATGTGCCTTTTGTTGCTGAACCCTTTCCAATCACAGTAAGCATATGAAGCTTTAACCTAGTTAGGGTTAATTTGATCGGGGAAGCGCAGTGAAGATCTGTGCCTCCGCACAGGCAGGAGCCAGAAGGGAGCTCCATGACTTCATCGCTGAATGTGATGATAGCTAATTCAGAGGTCATTCCTGCCTTGGATCAACTAAATGTCTCTTTCAGCTGGGGATTTTAATCGGCTCCTTTTTCATAACTGTTGAACCACTTAGTTAGCTTTGTTTTACTGGTCTCAAGGCAGTTTGGAAACTGTAATAAAACTTTTTTGAGGGGTTCTGCCCACAAATGTGCTATTCTTCATTTCTTGAAAGTCTGAAATAGGTTATACAGAAGTGTGTGTAACACACATCTGAAATTTGACACGTCTGTCTAGCCATGATGTTTCAACATCTGATAATTCATTTACATGTCTTGAGAGAAAATATATTTAAAATACACTATATAAAGCTGACAGGCATAAGTCTCACAAACACTGCAGGTTATCTAGCAAAATAAGTGGGATTGGGCCAAGTTAGTGGTTCTTAATTGCAAGCAGCCATACCTTCATAACTATATGCTCTACATCATGTAAAATTACTGCCAATTACTCCAGCAAAACTTCCAAATTATTTCCTTTTCTAAGTAAAATCTAATATGAACCTACACATGCACGTAAGTGTTTCTATAGTTTCAGATTTTCTATCTCAAGAAGTAGAGGAGTGTCAATTTGTATTAATGAAGTCATACATGCATCATATATCATCACTAGGCTGGGGGAAAGAGAATTCCAAAAGCAATTAGGCAACAGATTTTATCAGGAAAGTTCCAAGAGCAAAACAAAAGAAAAATACATAAATCATTAGTCCACAGAAACAACTGAAAGGGAAAACAATATCCTTCTACCATCTAAAGAACTACCCAGCAATGCACATTCAGTGGGAAGATGCTGTGGAGACCCAGGAATTTCCCAGTTACTGACACTGAGCTTAACAGGCTTCATTTGAGCAGCTGTATGTACTTGCCTTAGCCAAATGTCTTTACTGCACATGAAAATACCAAAAGCTCAACGAAAATCTAAGCAAAAGTTTCAGTCTAATGGCAGTTCCAGTGGCTAAATAAAAGAGTAATATTAACCATAATGACACTAATACAAGAAAGACCAAGGTTAGTATTAAAATGGTCTGAAAGCTCCAAAATCAAATACTGCTCTGCGTGGGAAACAGCTGCCCCTGGGCAGATCTACAGCATCCTGCAGTGAGTTTAAGGATCGCCCAAATTCAACGCAAAAGGACGTTTTGTCCTGATAATCTCGTGCAAGCTTTGACTGCCATCTTTTGATAGCTTTGAAAAGCAACAGAAATTAATCATCTCACAAAGGCATCTAGGAATTCTCCATTGCTGCAGGTCTATCATTCCTCATACACGTTTTTGTTTCATGAAACAAAGCATTCACTTGCTAACCTAGAAACACTTTTCTTCTCTCGAATGTGTGAAAGAAACCCTGGAGGTGGCAGAGGACACCTCCTGGCTCAGCAAGGACACAATAGACTTCGTGTCAGGACTAAAGGTTTTCTCACTGATCTTCAGACACCACTTAGAAAAAGCCAAATCCGAGCTTTCACAGACCCAGTCCTATCTCACGCTAATTCAACCTACAAAAGCTTAGCCCAGGGCATTTCTAAACCACACAGCGCGCTACATTTACCACTTCCAAGAAGAAAAAACTAACGTAAACGGGGAAAAAGAAAATCGCAGGAAAAGTCCACTACCTATCAAAGATACAAAAAACTGGAAGCAGGAGAAAGCATCACCGGCAGCTGCACGCACAAGGGAGGGAAGCAGGAGCTTCTGCCAAAGCCGCAGCGGTAGCGTGCCTGCAGGCGCGCTGGGCGCTGACAGCGGGTTCCGCCTGGAGCCTCCGGGAGCCTCCGTCTCCGGGACACCACCACCCCCTGCCTGCATTTCTGCCCAGGCACCCGTCCGCCAGCAGCGCTCGGGGCCGGCATCCCGCCAGGCTCCCCCGTGCCTTTCCCCGGGCTGACAGCCAGCAGCCCCGGGGCGCTCTGCCCCGCACCTCTCCGCCCGCCCGGCCGCACGCCGGCAGCCGGCTCTGACATGCCCAACGCGCGCACACACGCTCCTTCCTAATCCCGTGTCAGCTTCCAGCCCGGCGCTGCTACCCCAGCCTAAGGTGCATTGGAAGGGGCTGCGTACGTGGTGCGTGCGGACAGAGCGGGATACGAGGGTCGGCGGCGGGGCGGGCAGGGGACCCCCGCTCCTGCGCGGGCACACACAGACCTTCCAGGGTGGCCGCAGGGCGCCGGGGTCGGTGACGGCACAGCTGCTCCGGCGATTACTCCGGCGGTGTCCGCAGCGGTGGGAGCTGCAGCCGTCGGACCTGGATAAAGGGAGGATAAAGGATGAAGCTCCGGGGGCACCTTGTGGAGGGAGCAGCAAGTAGCAGCAGCGGCGAATGAGGAGTAGCAGCGGCGGCAACACTTGAGCGCAGAGGAGGCGTCTCGGTTACTGTAGCTCCCGATGCGCGGGGTCTGTCTGGGAAGACTTGCCTTCTCCAAGTGGGAAGAGCCTCTTCTCAATCTGCTACTTAATAGAGGGCTGTTCCCAACTCTCAATTTACCCTCGTAAGCGGTTACGAAACTTCAGGGAAGGTGGACTGCTGCCACCGGGTGATATATGCGCTGCTGTGCTCCAGCAAGGAAGGGGATCCACTTCTGGAAACTGGCGCATACCTCCGCGCATTCCTGCGGCATGAGACGGGAGCCGCGGCGGCAGCGCGCCCGGAGGCAGGGGCCCGGCCCGCCGCCCCCTCCCTCCCCTAGGCTTCCCAAACGGGGAGGACACGGGAGGGCAGTGGAAAAATTGAGTCTCCGGGCAAGCTTCGAGGGACGGCGGCGCGGAGGGTGTCCCCGGGCGGGGCATTCCACGCAGTCCCCGTCGCCCCCGCGGAGGAGCCGGGGCCGGGCTGATCCCCGGCGCAATCTTGCCGACAAGCGCGGGCACTCCCGTTGGCGCGGCCGGCAGCCTGGAGGGCAAAGGTGATATAATCATTGTGACACGGTTCAGGTGTGTCTAGCCTCAACGCTATGCAGAGCCATACATATACATTAAACACATTAAATACACACTCCCCCCGACAGCCCTCCGCCACATGGGTGTTTTACTTCGAGCACAAAGTACCGCGGGCGCCGGGAGCAGCCTGCGGCGGGGCGCGTACCGCTCCGCGGGCCGAAGACCCCGCGGAAAACCTGCGCCTGTAGCCCATGTCTGAAATTCTGTGCCTTCCAAAGGAGCTTCACCTTCCAAAATCCTTCCAGGCTCCGCGAGGGTCTCCCATCACTCGCTCTCGGGAGCCTGCCCAGGTCACCCGACGTGTCCCGGCCCCTGCAGCGCGCCGTGCCACAGAGTGACACGGCGAAATACTCGGCCCCTCTCTGCCCGA
Organism: Pycnonotus jocosus; assembly: GCA_013400435.1. Lineage (NCBI taxonomy): Eukaryota > Metazoa > Chordata > Aves > Passeriformes > Pycnonotidae > Pycnonotus > Pycnonotus jocosus. The sequence goes on along the minus strand of VWYP01005918.1, from coordinate 7,674 downwards.
GGGCCCAGACAGAGCGTCCCAGGGGGCCCCGCGCCAGCAGCAGGGCTGCTCCCACACCCGTGGGGAACGGCATCCCCGGTAACGCTCGGGGACGAGACGACTCCGGGACCCCTTCGGGCTAAAATACGGGTTGTCACCGTCCCCTCGGAACGGGTGCGCAAACTCGAGACGCGGAACAGACACGGGCGAGAAGCAGGGATAAACAGGGAGAGGGAAAAGCGCGGGCTTCTCCCAGACGCAGCCCCGCTCGTCCCGGAGCCCCAGCCCCACGGGCCCGCTGCAACGAGGCCATCCGTGGTGCCGCAGCGCCCCCCGGTGGCGGCGCCGGGCACGAGCGGCGACGGACAGACCGACCGTCCGTCTGTCCGCCTGCCGAGGCTGCCGCTGGGCCCCCGGGGCCACCGCTGTGGGGACGAGACGGAAAACAGGGCCGGGAAGGGCAGAGAGAGGGAGAGATGGGGTTATGCCTCAGCGCAGAGCTTGAGGCCCCCGCTCGGAGCGGCCGGGGAGATTCAGGGGCCACACTGGGTCCCTTTCGGATCGACGTGACTGGCACAGTCATGGGGGATGTTCCAGACAGGGTATGACTGACTGATAGAGGAGATTAATATTTTATCAGAGGACCTGGGCACTTTTCCGCAGGACTGGGAGATCAAGGACCTGTCAGCAGAAGGACTTAGCTTCATTTCTGCAGCAGACCTGTCATCTACACAAGAAGCTAATGCTGAAAGGAAAGTGATAACCAGAAGACATGCGCTGACATTTCCAGACACTTTGGAAGTGAGTCAGCTCCTCTTTGGGACACGGCACAGTTTCAGCTGTCTGGTATTGATAGAATGCACTTTCCAAAAGCAACGTCTCCTTCGCTGATAAAACTCTTGACCTATTAAACCCCCTTGCCCAGCTGTTGAGTTGCATTTTCTCTTTTGGCATCATTTTGGCATGGGAAACTGGATTTCTTCTTATCCAAGTCTGATATAGAAAAGCAGTATTCCTAAAAAATAATATGATTTTAAAATTTAAGTTCCCTGAATGAATGCACCAAGAGCACCATGTAGAAAATAGTTTCAGAAAAATGGACATCAGGGATTACAATTAAATATCCTTCTACAGGAAGTGAATTAATGCAAATGAGATATTTTTATCACTTGTGCACTACGATGGTAATTTTTTACAATATACTGTGGGTTCGTTTCATCATAGGATAGCCAAGATTTTATGTTAATAGTTAAAAGCAATTAACGCAAAAGATGAGGCTGGAAGAAAATATGTATTATTCTGTGGAAAAAAATCACTCAGAAATATTGTTTTTAAATGTTTAAATAATTTTTTGTAAAGCTACAAGTAAATTTACACTAATGGAGACTTTGAAAGCAAGGGATCCCTCAGGTCTGCAAGAATCTCATACAGTCTCCCTCAAAGATGTAGATGCTGCCAAGGGGAGTATTTCCCCTTCCTCTCAGCTCACCAGCTTTGCTTAGTTTCTTTGTGTGAAATAGGATCCAGAGCTGGCAAGAGCAAACGATTAATTGCCTCTGAGGGCAGCAGGATTTTATTCTTGTCCTTAACTCCTCATTCTAACTCTTCCAACCATGATTTTTCTAGGATCATTTACATGCAAAATACACCAAGAAATTGCATTTAGAGTGTGTGCTTCCATATATCACAGTAATTAAATGGGTTGTTTTTAATCAGCACTGTTGCTATGTATATTCATAGTCTGAGTACATAGTATGTGATGCAGAAGGCATTTCTGAAATGCATAAACATTTACTAACACTCTCCTGTCTGCTTGTTTCTTAGAGAAGTGTTAAACACATTAAGAGCATTGCACTCCAACTCCACAATTTTCTTTGCTATCTAATCTGAACACATTGAAACACTGACAGATTTAAATACAAAAACCAACATTTAAATTCATATTTATACTTTTAATAATATTGTCCATTTCTGGTCTACGTGTATAGTAGTAATGTTGCAGGTAACCAGGAATTTCCTAGAAATTTTGAAGTGGTTTGGATCTAGAGTAAGTCAGGCAACTTTGTCTTTCTGACATCTCTTTTTTTTTTTGTTACCTCAAACTGCATTGCCAAAGCAGAATAAAACAGCACATTCTGCATTTTAGCACTGTTAACTTTGAATATAATTTCCATATGGCTATCACACTAGATTTGGCCTCTGTGTTGTCCTGACAGTTAGTTGCATCTGCTTTACATATGAATATGGTAAACGCATTATTCATATATATATATATATATGCAATTGAGTATATGTTTTGCGCAGAGGAAGAATAAAAAAAAAGTGTCAGCTCTTTGAGCATCAAACAATATATAGATTAAATATTAGGTGTTGTTATACAAGCAAAATTGTGCTGCCACCAGTGACCTGCAGTCAGTACAGTACATCTGCGCAGGAAGTACTTTGCTGGTCAGTCTATCACTGCATCTATCACTACAGTGCAATAAATTAACTGTCTTAATACAGTGATTTAAGAGGCCCATTCATTCCTGACTAACAATGGACAGCCTTTCCAGTATATTTTTTTATTCTCTAATAAATCAGTCATAAGACTAATATTGCAAGGGACTGTATCTGCCACTCATAAAATGCAGAAGGACAAAACACATTCAACCACTTCCAGCAGGCTCTTCATTCTATTAGAGATTTACAGTTAGTGGCAGGAGAAAAACTCTGGTTTGTTTTGTTTTGGTTGTTTTGTTTGGTTTTGGTTTTGGTGTGGGGTTTTTTTTTTGTTTGTTTTTTTGGGTTTTTTTTTTTTTTTTTGATAAGTTCATTTCAGAGCCAGTATTCAGCGAGCAGAACCAGTCTGACCTCTCATAATGATGATTGGATTCTTATATTAGCAGAGCTCAGAGAGGACTAGTGCTATCTGAAATCTGCTCATTCAGTGGAACAGCTACTGAAGCAGCATCCCTGGAAAGTGTAACAGCCGTGAAATAATTATCGGCCTTACCAGGTATGTTTTCCTTAGCAACTATTTATTTCTCTAATTTGTGTAGCTTTTTTTCTCATCATGTAATGTTTTGAAAGTTAATTATTGTGGCTCCAGATAAGCAGAACTGGAAAGATAAATAAATCTTTCAAAAGCAGAGTTATAAATAGAGAGAAGCTGTTATTTAGTGGAGTTTGGGAGTCTGAGAAAATCCAGTTAATTTGTAGGCAGTGATTTTTTAAAAATATAGATCTTTAATACTAAAACTGGAAAAAATTGATGCAACAATCTTATAGTCCTATTCATATATACACAAACACATTTTATATTGTAACATTTCTAAATAAAGTTGCTCTCTTTCAAAGAAGCTGGTTCATTATTTCGTGACAGAGTCCTGATCTATTCAGGAAGCATTCCTGTATGAAACCAGTACAAATCTTCCCTTGGTTGAAGAGGACAAGAAAATAAGTTAACTGACGACAGTGACTCTATATTTTTTGGGTATCACTGTATGTTTTAACGTAATTGTTCTTGTCACAGCAATAGACTAGCCACAAAGAATTGTGAATGTAGGTCTAAGCATTCCTCGTCATATAGCTGATGATACCACAGTGAAAAAATGATGATTCTCTGAGGAAACCCATAATTTTGAAAAATTAAAATATTTTTAGAAATCACTAGCCACTAGCTGTTACTTGCAGAACATTATAGTACAGAGCTCACTGAGTACCTAATTGGATTCAACATCAGCTGAAGGGTTAACAGCCATGGGTTTCCCTATGTTTGGTAGCACTTCAACTGTTGCAAAGTCATTTCTTCCTATGAAGAAGTTCTCAATCAGCAACAAAGTCAGAAATGGCGCAGTGCCAAGCTCTGAAAAGGAATATTTTGCTAATTCTTCTTAGTCCTTCTATATATAAAAGAAGTCAGTATCTATTGGGACAGCAGGGTCTGTGTAGGTGGTAGGTCGGCTTACAGAGAAGATAAGCTTGTGTCTGAATGGGCCAAGTCTTCAAAGCTGTTGAAAGTTCAGGTTGTATTAGCTAATGAGTGACCTGATCCTTTTGTTGCAGACAGTGGAATAATTAATGATGGAGGGGGAATTTTAAGACTCAGTTACTTTGTCATTAGGCCAACTGCTGATGCTGGCCTTCTCTCCCCCACAGACACAAAAGGCATTGAGGATGTGGTGATTCCTCTGACTGAAGAGCAGGTTGAAGGAAAGCTGTCAAGTTGGAATAATCAGCTGCTGCTGCACTTTATCCCAAAACGTATCTTTCCAAGAAGGTTTAGAGGATGTAAAGGTCAGTGCCAAATCCTCAATTCAGCAGGACAAAGATTCAAAACTTTAAGCATTTTGACAAGTGAATCTGATGCAAATGGACAGAATCATAGTAAATGAGGCTGGAAAAGATCCCTAGGGACCATTTAGTTCATGACTTGTTATTTCAAGTACCCCAGGACTTCAAAGACCAATTCTCCATACCATACTTAGTACCAATAGCATACTTTGGGGAGCTGTTTTGTAGCAGCTGACAATAGATAATAACTTGTTTTAGGTGAGGTGCAAGTTGTCCAGAATATGACTATGAGCACAGCCATCAGCAATTAAAAAAAACCAAACAAACAAAAAACCAAACAAACAAACAAAAAAAACCAAAACAAAAAAACCCCCCCACAACTACTGTACCAGAGAAGCCTGTATCTTTGAATCAGAGAATCATAAAATGGTATGGGTTGGAAGGGACTCTAAGGATCACCAAGTTCCAACCCTGTTGATTCCACAAAAATAGCCTTGGTTTACTGCGGAAAATTTTTTGCTTAACTGGCATGTCTGCAAACTCTCAGACAGAGAGCAAAGAAGGCAGACTGGAAGAATCCTTCTTGCATGTCAGAGGTACAGATCCCACCAGTCTTCCTAAAACCCCTTTTGCTATTTCAGTATGTCTGCATATAATAGTCACGCAATTTTGTTTACCATTTCTAAACTTCATGGGAAATGGACTCCATGGTCACCACCATCCCTGCTCCCCACTCTCCCCAGCTTCTCAATCTCAGTGACTTCATATTCAAAGTGGTAGACTGTGGCATTCATCACAGCTTTTTCCTCTGCGAAACAGAGCACCAGAGGCAAAACTTGGACTAGGACACAGGCAGGGAATGCACCAGGCCCAAGGAGCTGGATAGCCTAAATTATATGTACTTTCCTGGGACCTATCATCTGTGGCTCACATCTTCATGTCACCTATCACAGATATTGATGGACACTTGGAAACTTTGAGGGTTTGTGGAAAAAAGAGTCAGGCAAGAGTTTAGCTCGCAGGCATTAAAAACACAGCCTAGGTATCACTTGTCACAACATCATGAACTCCACACGAGCCAGCTTTAAAAGAGAAACCTGTTTCTTTTGCAAAAGTCATAATTGGCAAATGACTAAGGAGGAAAATACACAGACCAAAACAAACCAAACATGCAGATCTAAATCAGCATTTCTTAATGCAGCCTTGTGGTAACTGCTTCCCAATGTGTTGAACAGGGACAGTTCCAAATACCAGAACACAGGATTTATTTGGATTATAAATAGATGTTGCCCTGTGCTTCAGTATCAGAAGCACTCTGTTGTGTAAACAGAAAACTATTGGCTTTTGTTTCTACTTTTAAAGGTTACTTGAATGCTTCAATGCACTTTTTGCTGACAGCCTTTTTCACCTGTTGAGTCTCTCTCTCTGGTATCAACACCTCTACAGCCTGCTGAGAGGCTTCACTTGAAGCTGTTAAAATGTCTCCTCTCATATGCCCTTTCCTCCAATCTCTTGGATGCTCTCCAGCTGGCTTACTACTCTGTTAGCTTTTAGTCAGCCCAATTTAGTGAACATGTCTTCGGTTTGGCATTGTCTTGATTTCTGCACGTATTTTTTTATCCAGAGAAATGTGGTTGTTACTAGCTGCAATATCTCTTATTTGTTTAATCAAAATAATCAATAAATAAATAAATAAATTTATCTGCTTAGGGTCTTTACCCTCTGCCCAGTGCACTTTGAAATGTATTTAGGGGATTTTCTGTTTAAGGCTCATCACAACATGGGGCTTTACTACATCATGATCTTCTTCCCCAGTTAAGAATAGCTGCTGCAAGATGAGGTCCCTTGATGCTAGGAGCAGCCGTTGGGACCTCATTTTCTAATATAAATTCCAGAGTATTCTTCTCTAACTTCCAGAGTGATTGAGAAGGCAGACAGGGGACGTGTACTCCTTGATACATGCCCCACCATTGCAGCTTTGCTCTTTAGGAACATCAGCTGTGCCCACTGCTCTGTCCTGCATGGTCACCTCAGGTGGCATTTGGCTCTGAGTTATGGTACATTAGGTGCCTGCACATAAGCCCAGCAGCTAAACTTCTGCAGGGGCTGGTGAAGACCTGAGTTATTGAACTCAGCAGTGTCTGAGCAGTTTGGCCACCCACCACCCATGGGATTTGGATCAGTTGCTATGGCAGTGGGCTCTAGAGCTATTTGAGTGTTCTGCAGCATCAGAGATCTCTTGTGGAGCTGCCAGCTACAGACAAGGACCCACATATGCTGACACATCTCAAACTGTTCTGTACCACCCAGGAGGCAGAGGCAAGCCCCGGTGCTGTTTTGGGTGTCACTATCAGGCCTCCTCATAGTTCCCCTTTGCTGTAATGCAAGTGTATGAGTATCCTGCAGGTCCTCTATTTTATTTGCCAGCCCCCAGCAGATACCTCAAGTATAACCTCAGATGGTGTTGGGCACCATCAAGCTGAGGCACTGAATCAAGCACTTTTACTTTTCATCTCTGGTACTTCAGCCAGTGAAGTCTTCTGCTGGTGCAAATCTTTGTAGACTACTCATCTAAATATCTATTTACCAGGAATCAGAATAAGATCAGTAAATGAGCCTGGAGCTGATTAAAAGATATGATTTTCAGGTCCTACTCATCTGCTTTTCTTCTTTTGGATCTCAGACCCAAACAGAGAGGTATGAATTGAGACAGAGATTCCTGCCTAATTCTGTAAAATACATCATATACAGACCAGCCATAGTGTTGAGGTCTATCCTGCCCCACATCCATTTTATAACCTTCTTTCAGAAACTGCAGTTACACCCCATAATTAATTAAGCTGGGGAAGCCAAAAGTTGGGGTTCACCTCTTCCCAGAAATCTGCTCACACATTTGAGCACTGTTTCCAGAAATAATAATATCTTTTCTGTTCTTTTAAGACATTTTTCTATTTTAGTTTTTTAGTAATTTCCTGGTATTGCTTTTCTGAAAAATCAGGCTATTTATGTAAATGTCAGAGTATGGATTTAGCAGTCTAAGTTTAAGCACTTCTTTCTGAAAATCTCAACCAAAGGGGTGTGGGCTAACATCCTGTGCACTGCACTCCAGCTCTGTGGCACAGTGATCCCAGTGCAATGCTCCACACGGAGCATTAATTAGCACACCACACTATATTTAACAAAATGTGCCCGCTGCTCCTAAGAGATGACTGAATACACCTTGATAACACAGTTGGCTTGATTCCTGCAAGACTTGTAACTGCCCACTGAGCAATAGAGATCATTATTAAGTTTTAATTATATAATTCCCTTTTGCATAGTGCTATGTTAGATAAGATTAAGTGTGTGTCAGCCTTTCCATTGCAAACAACAGGTCCCACAGCATTAGTCATTTCCTAGGGGTGATGAGCACGTGTGTAG
>VWYP01005917.1:110293-130999 GCA_013400435.1 Pycnonotus jocosus | reverse complement strand
GGGGACACGCGGGGCGGCGGGAGGAGGCCGGCAGCGGCCGCCTCGCTGTGGCTTCTCCGCCTTTCCCCTGCAGAAAGGGCCGGCCCCGCGCACCCCCGGCCGCACTGAGCTGCCGTGGGTCTGCCCTGGCTGCAGGGGGTGTCCGCCTGTACCCGCGGGGCTGGCCGTGGCGCTGCGGCGGCGGTGGCGGACAGGGTGGCGCTGGCCGGGTCCCTGTGGGCGGTGAAAGCCTTGTGAAACCCTTGGTGCTGCTGGGCGGCTGCTGCTCCGCTCATCCGTGGGAGCGTGTGGCACAGGCACGGGAGGGAGGTGACACAGGGGAGCCTGGAGCTGCCCCAGCAACGGTGCACCCTTGGCAGTCCCAGCGTGGCCGTACCACTAATCCGGACCAGCAGCTGTGCCATGGCAGCACCTTGGTGTCCCCAAGCCAAGCAGAGTGATGACACAGTGACACGCGTGTCCCAGCACTGCTGCTGCTGGAGTCAGGCTGCCTGGGCTGCGTTGCATTGGGGCAACTTGAGTGCAGCAGTGGGAATTGTTACCAGCAAGCGTTGGAGAGGAGGGGAGTCTTGCAGTGCTTCTCTTCAACTTTAGGTTAGGGCAGATGGAGAGGAGCTGTTCATGCAGAATTGCGTAGGATAGTCTGTTTTCCCCAGCTGTGTTTTGAATACACGGTTCAGGTGCCTCCCCCCAATCCCTTCACAGCAAGGACACAGCACCAGTAAATGTTTTTTGTGTGCTAGGCTTTCCCTGTGAGGGGGGAGGAATTGCCTGTGCCAAATACAGCTGGGTTTATACCACTGTGAAGTTGTGTGTTGGTGATGGTAGGTGCTGTTGGCTAAAGTAATGAATTCTAATCCAGCTAGAGTAGCTGCTGCAGATCTTAGGGAGGTGTTGCATGCTTAAAGCGTGATGCTGAAGATTCAGTGAGTTGCTAGTAGTTACTGAATCTGCTTAATGTCCATTGATTTAGGCTTTAATCCCCTAATTTTCTCATTTGTTGCTTATCTCTATTGTTCTGTACCTGTAATAAATTTGTGTTTTCCTAAGGGGGCTGTTTGCAGCTCTCCTGGGAGTGAATATACTTGGGTGAGATGCGGCAGGAATCTTTTAGGAACAAAAATCTTTAAGTCCAAAATGAGACTTTGTGAAACTTCCTTCTGTGTGAATGAGCCAGAGGGGAACAGGACTGTAGGGTGCCTTATGAGCCCTTGCCTGCTCAGATAGACACCTGCTCATTACCACTGCTCCTATCTGCATGGTGCTATGTTTGATTTTTAATTTTTTTTTTAAACAAGTGTTGCCTGGTGGTGTATGTACTGATTCCTGCTTTGTGTTTCTTTTGCATAAGGACTGGGACTTCTCATCTTCTGGTGTATTTTCTGGGCTGAAAATTGACCCTGATACCCTGGTAAAGAAGCTTGACTTGGACTCCAGAAGCATAATTTCCTCCAGAACAGGTTTGTTGAGTTTTGAATGAGTGCTGCCTTAGGTTGTGAGCGAAGACACTGGGGACTGTAGTTGCAGTGGATTTTAGTGGCTATCCCAGGAAGCTCAGGGAGCTGCAATGCAAACGTTGCTTTCTGTGTTCCTGTGAGTGCTCCTAGACTTTTCTTTGGGCTTCTGCGTGGATGTGCTTAGTGATCCCTAGGTGGGAGACTAGCTTCAGGCTGTCTGTGGGATGTGCTGGTGCAGCCAGAGATTGCCAGGGTTGGGAGCACAGCAGAGCCCAGGCTGTCTCTGATCTCTGGGCTTGCTCTGTGGCTGCTTTTGCCTCACCAGCAGCTGTCATTGGTAACCCAGCACTTGGCTAGCAGGTTCTCAACAGTGCTTCACTCACAGCAGCCTGACTGCAGCAAGTCTTCTCCTGTCTTTTGCTGTTGTGGGGTCTGTGACTTGAGGATTCCTGGGCAGGAGAATCTTAACTCATGGGGAGTATGGAAGGTGAGAGGAGGAAGAGAGAGGACATGATAGAGCCCTTTGATTTCCACAAACAAGGAAATGCTCTCTTTGGGTGCTCACTGTGAGACAGAGCTTTGTATCTGAAAACAGTTTTCACTTCTAAATATCTATAAGGTCTCAAAAAATTTCTCTGAAACTTGAATGCTTCACAAACTGTGTGTAAATGTTAAAAAAATCCCAGAAGGAACAAACTACCAGACAGAGCCTGGTGGCAGAGTAAGCTGTCCTGTTGCAAAAGATGCACGTGACTCCCAAATACCTTCCTTGCAAAGTAAATGAATTTCTTTTCTTCATGTAGATAAATACAACAGTGACTTTGTTTTCCTGTCCAGGCCTATGAACAAATCAATCACACAAGGGTGAGTGATTGCCTGAGCAGTGGTGAGCTGCCCATCATTGACATTTGGGCAAAGAGTGAGGGAGTGGAGAGGTTGTGTGAGGGCACATTTGCCTGCTCTCTGCACAGAAACCTTGGCAGGGCACACTGTTTTTGAAACACTGGGCTCATTGTTGGTAACTCTCCTGGGAAAAGGACACGTATGCATCTCTGTGTGCGTGTGCACGCTGCCATCTCTTTAATTCAATCAGACAGCGTGTTGTTGGGGGCTGGCAGCCTGAAGTGCCAGCCTTTCATTGCAGGCTGCAGCTGTCCATGTCTGGGTTATAAATAGAGCCCGTGCAGTGCTGATGATGCAGATGTGCGGTGCCTGGCTGCCTCTCTCCGGGGTGTGTGCTGGCCTCCTGCAGGCAGCCGTGCTGACCCCGCTGCTTTGTGCTCCTGTGCGCTTTCCAGATGATCAGCTAAAAATAACCCTTCGTTTGGGGGCCCAAAACTGCAACTCAAGAAGGCAAAGGGTGATCTGATTGTTTTTTTACATCTTCCCAAGCTGTTGTGCCCTTTCTTGTTGTCGCGCTCTGGAGATGTGTAGAGGCTTTTTCGTTATGGAAATGAGTTCATTTTGTTTTGTGTTAATTCAGTGAACTGTAACGAGGCTGCGCATACAATGGCAGGCACCGTGGAGTTAGAAAAGAGACTCTGGGCAGACGTGCTTTGTCTCTTGGCATCTCTGGTCAGCTCAGAGCCTGTTCTGCAGGAAGTTCAGCTTGACTGTAACCCTCCCTCTACCTCTTTCTCCCTTTCCCCTTCAGCTTAGTGCACAGGGCAGGAGGGTAGGATTCTCCTACACGTTGCTATTTTAAGATTTAATAACAAGACAAAAGCATGCTTCCCTCCCACTTGCTTTTCAAGTTCTAAGAAGGTCAAGTTGGCAGACTGTAGGTGGGCTCACTATCTCCTGTGCTTTTCACAGCTAGAGATTTTTTTTTTTTTCTTTCTGCCAAGGCTGCTGTGTGGCAGTTGGGAAAACAGGTATTTGTCCTGTGTGTGTATGTATATCTCACATTATCCAGGATTTATTCACATTGTCCAAGATTGCTGGTATATCTGTGTTTTGTGATCTGGCCTTGTGCTGTGACTCTCTTCCGAATAAAATTCTGCTCTGTAACTAAACCCATGATATAGGCAGCTCTTTGATGCTTATGTGTACCATCACAGGGGCTAACTAACCAACAGCAGAGCATGATTACTTCCATGGGCTAAAAGGCTTCACCTGGAACAGCTGTTTTGATGTGTCAGAGCCAAAGGGCTGCAGTCCTGTAGGAAACCAATCCACCGCTGTGCTGGGGCTTGAGGGCTGTTGCCTGTGGTTGTCAAGAGAGGACACCTCTCTCTATGTTTTTTTCCTCATAGTTTTTGTCGATTTGTAAGTGACTAGCTTTTGTTGCTCTTTTGGCTGTGGTGGCTTTGAGGGAACAGGAAGAAACATGATGTGTAAATTGGAAAGTCCAGAGTCTCTAGCAGGGTTATGCCAGTTCACACGAGTGCTTGTGTGTGCTGGGGATGAAAGGAGTGAGGCCCCTTTTTGTGGGAGGATAAACTGCTGGTGTTGGTTCTTGTTAGCTGAAGGCCTTGTTTTCCTGGGGGTTTCTGAGGATTGTTGGTGCATCTGGTGGAGGCAGGGTGCCCTGTGGAGTTATCTGTCACTCGTGGTAGTGGTCTGTTGCTTCCTTTAGATACAGGGCTGATTCAGTGTGCTTGTGATTAGTGTGAGGTACCAGCACAGGCTGTTCTGGTGTCAGTAATCCTTGTGGCATGAGAAGGAGAGGGTGGAACTGCAATGAAAAATGTCACCAAAATGGAATTCATTGTAGGTGAGTCTTGCATTATGTGATATAAAAAGCCAGCGGTCTAAAAAGGAAAGTATTTTAGTATGGTAGCTCTAAGCTGTGTCGTGCTGTGAAGCAGACCTGCTGCCACAGCTTTCCCCTGCTCTGCTTTTTGTCTTTATTCATTAGCTCAGCTTAATGCTGGATTCCAGATGATTTCTCCACATTTGTAGGTGACAAAAGCCAGTGCCATCCCTGGGAGTGCTGGAGTTCAGTCCATGAGTTCCTTTGTGCTCAGTGATTGCTTCCTGTCAGTGTAGTTTACTCAGCCACTGACGTAATGTAAACCAAAGGCTTTGCCATAATCTAATCCACGCAGGGACCTCTGTGACTCCAATGAGTGGATAAATCTCATTTGGGTGAGCCTCTGTAGCGTGGGAATTAAATGTTTCCTACCAAGTCAGAAATAATGGCCTGTCACATCGGGGTTGCTGCTGCTCATTTTTTGTTGTTTTCTTTAGCTTTCCTTTGTCAGTGTTTGCTCCTTGAAGCAAGAGCCTATTCAAGCTTGGCTCTGGCCAAGCAGTTGGCTATGAATGTCTCTTTTTTTGTAGTGGATGATGAGCCAGTTGTGGAATGATACGAACAACTGGATTGATAGCTTCCTGCTTGGCTTTCAGCTACTCAGAAGGGAACGGTGACAGGCTGTGTTGTTGAGAAAACAGAAGTGCAGGAACAGCAAGTTCATAATTGTTTGCAAAACCTGATGCAAAATTATCCTGATTGGTGAGGTTGGATTGGACATAAAGAGTTTTCATTTTACAATGAGGATAATGAGGCCCTGGCACAGGATGCCCAGAGAAGCTATGGCTGCCCCATCCTTGGAAGTGTTCAAGGCCAGGTTGGATGGGGCTTGGAGCAGCCTGGGATAGTGACAGATGAAAGAGGGGGTTTAAGTAGATGCTCTCTGCAGGTTTCTTCCAACCCAGGCCACTCTGTGGGTCTGTGATTCTATACCAGGGTGTGAAGCATAGAAGAGGGAAACGACTGAGCATCTGACAAAGAAGGAATTCCCTTCTCCTGCTGGAAAAATGTGGACATAGGAGGTGGTAAAATCAGACTAAGCAGGAATTAACTCACAGCAGTGAATTTCTGGGGTCTGCAGGCTGTGCACAGCCTTGCTTTCCTCCTTTCGGAGGTTCTCTGTGAGTTCCTTTTGTTACCAAGCCTCCGTTTGCGAGTCACTGACAGATCCCTTCTGGTTTGCACCTCAGCTTCTGCTCTGGAGTTCTGGATTTGCTGGGTCTGTCACCTTACCTGCCTCACTTGTCCAATTCTGTTCTCCTTTTGTAGCCTCTGAGAGAAGTAGAAAAGCATTGTGCTCCTGTGTTAGCTTCATGCAATATGATTTGCTGTCCAGTTTTGGGGATTTTTTAATGGATGTTGTACCAGAACATTACAGAATCCCTGTAAGACCTCTCCTCTGACAGCATTGCTGTTCCTGCAGTGTTTACACGTGTGGTTACCCCTGCAGTGGACCCACACCAGTGTGGGAACATTGCAGCCATGACCAGGTCCCCATTACTCTTCAGGAGCTTTTGATGGGATACTAATCTTACTTATAAACTACAGTTTATAGTTTATTCCTGTCTGTTGATTGGATTTCTGCATGTTTATTGCCTTTAAATATTAAGGTTCCTCCTCTTTTATCCTCATTCCCATCACCTTTCCTCTGTGTTGGTTTTATGTTTTGGTTTTTTCCCACTCTTCTGGCATACTGGGATGTCTTAACAATTGAAGGATTAAAAAATGAAAATTAACCCTGTTTGTTTTAATGAATGCTCTGTTCTGAATATCAGTTCTAAACCTCTGCTGCTTTTTCTTAATGCATGCTTGGGGAATTTTGAAATCTGCTTGTGTTGGTCGTTCACATCTCTGGTGTAGAAAGCTGCTGGATCCTCAGAATTCTGCTGCTGTTGCTTTTCTTCAGCTTTTCATTCTGTGCTGGCAGTTGTCAGGCCTGTCTTGTGTTTGTTTTGTGCAGAACGCCTTCCTCAAGCTGTTCCCTGGGGTAGCACAGCTCGGATGGGAAGGGTGTAAAAATGGGCTGCTCCACACTCTGGGGATGGCAGGGAGCGGCTGCAGCACCTCCAACATGTTCGTGAGATTTCCCTGGGAAGTGCCTGTGTCCTGTGCTAGACCCAAGTGGTGAGGTGTTTCTCCTCCATCTGTCTTTGTTATTAGCTGCCCAAGCTGTGTGAATTTGGAGAGTGGTGAAATGCTCTCCCTGATGCTGTCAGTGATGCCCTTGGTGGTGTAGCGCTGAACCATTTTAATGTCTTTGAAAATACCTGATGGGTGTGTGGGTGCTGCCCTGGAAGGAGCAGCTGTTTGAGTGGGGTTTGAGCTGGGAATTCTTGCTTTAGCTCCCTCTCTCTCTGGTGCCTTGGGAAGGCTGACTTGGAACAGAGACTGGACAGAGCTGCAGAATAAAGTAGATGTTTATAGAAAGGCCACTAGGATACACCTTGGGCAGGACAAGAGCCTGGCCAGGGCTACACCCAAGGTGGACCCAAAATGGTCACAAAATATGCAACTGGTCACGAGGTCTCACACTTCTGTAGGTTTTGGTCCATTTGCATATTGGCGTTTAATTGTCCAATTACAGCTTCAGATAATGAAGTCCCATCCTTCTTGTTTTCTCTCTTGAGTCCACTCTTGTTTATATTGTTGGGCCTGAAGGTTGTACCCGTTGTCCTTGGTCTCCAGCAGGAGAAGGATTTGTTTTGTCTCCCTACTCTGTGAAGAGAGCTGAGTGACTCTGAATATGAGGCTCAGAACTGCACCCCTAGGCAGCACAGAATCTGAAAAACCTGAAAGCTAAAACTTAAGACATCCACCCCATACCTTCTGCAATGAGTCTGTGTTCTTTGTGTCACCTATGTCACAGGTCCAGGATGTCTCCCAGGAATGAATGTGCAGGTCTCAGCTCAAAGGGGAAACTTCCCTGCATAAGCTGGTGTTGCTTCTGATACTGTGTGTGAAAGTGTTTGAAGCCTCCAGTAACAAACTTTGCAAGAGAGGAAAAGTTCCCAGGGAAGGGAAAATGCTATGTAGGGATTAAACTCTTTACCTCCCCCCCAGGCTCAAGGTTAGCCACTCTGGTAGCTTGATAAAGTGACAGTTTACCTTATCTGGGTAAATTGCCTTAGGTAGCAAATTACTGTGCGTTCCTTCTTCCTTGCTGTTCAGCTGAAATTTATTTGGTTTTTTGACTGAATCATTAGGACCTTTTTATTTTGACAGTGCCAGATCACCTTTTAAGGGCAGATTTGGTGTCTGAGGGTTTTGTAACAGCCTGTTAGAAAGCTGCACTGTGTCTGAGAGGAGCTGAGATAGCGGTTTATTGTCTGGGAAGCCTCTGCAGTGAGGTCAGATGACCTCAGTCTACAGGACACCTCAAACAGATTCTGTAGTTCCCAACAACTGACCTCAAAGCTAGAGGGTTTTTCTGTTCCTTTGGTCCAGGGGGTTAAAGTCAGTGGGATCTTACTTCAGGAGTCAGATTGACCAAGTTCTGTAGCAGTGGTGAAGCTGTGGGGATTGGTTGAAATGGAGAACAGAGACCTGCTGTGAAGTGGGGATCCTACTGAAAGCTAAAGGCATTGGTGCCTTAAATAATATTTTTTTTAAAGAAAGGTTAAAAATCCATGCTGCTTAATGTTGCTTTAACAATTTGTCTGTGCAGTGTGGTGCTGGCTGTGAGAATAGCTGTGGGAAGCTCCACTTTAATTAAAGTAAATGCAATTAATTGAGAAGCAGTAAATGAGCGTCTGAAGCTTGCACTGTTTTCAGTGCTTTTACTTCCTTCTGTAAATAGAGCATTTCCATGTTGTGAGTGCCTTCTGCCAGATCACAGGAATCAGTTGTGTTAATATTTATGGAACTAATTAACTTTTTTGTTTTCTTTCCCTCCCTCTAGCTGTGGCTAAGTCTCTGTTCTTAAAATTAACATTAAAAACCCAAAAGACTCCAATTAGCTCGTGGTCATGGATACTGAGCACTACACAAACACAAACATTTTCCAGAGAGCCCAAACCTTCCAAAATGTTTTGCAGCCTGCTCCAGGGGAGGAGGCTGTCAGTGGGAAGAACTTGAAATGAGTCCTAGGAGTTTGAAGGATGTGTCAGATTGCTCCAGTTTCTTATTATGGTTGGTTCCTTGGCTGTGCCTGCTGTGTAATGCTCACCAGTAGCACTAGTGGAAGGTACATGCCTACCCTGGAGCAGCCTTTCCGTGCTGCTGGATGGATGGAGGGGAGGATATGGCTCAGTGAGGGATTGGAGACGTCTTTGGAGAAGCTCCTGAGGTGCTGCTCTGTGCTTTTGTAAAGCCTTCTTCCAGACTTTGTAAAACTTGGGTGCTCAAACACGAGGTTTTTTGGTCAAACGTATCAGTGCCTTGTGCTACTGAAGGGCTTGCTGAATCTGAGGCCAGGGTGACCCCTTGCCTTCCTGGCCAGGAGTGGTGGGGTGCATGTCATGCTATGTCTTGCTCTGTGTGATCTTGATTCCTGGAGCTTTAAAAAGATACTGATCTGACCTGGTATTCTCTTGTGAAATGAATTTAAAATGGTTGGACATCCTTACACAAAAATAGATCAGCGCTGCCTAGGAGAGTACTGGAGCTGCAGTGTTACAAAAGAGGGTTATGAACTGAACTCCTTCTCTTTGCTGTACTAATGTTGAAGCTTTAACATGATTAAGGTATAAAATCATAAGTTCTACAAAGAGAGAGGAGGAATAGCTCTGCACTGGTGCCAAAGGGGCCTCCCAGCACAAGTTCCAGTAATGCAAACCTCTCGTGGGGTGTGAGAGAGATGGCTCAACACTGCAGGAATTGAGAAACCAGCTCTGAACAGGGATGAGGAAGCACTTGTGAGAAGAGCAGATTGATAGCTCTGGAAGTCAGAGCCATTTCCTTGTCAGCAGCAGTGGTATGGTGTCGTGTCAGACTGTCAAATGTTTCTCTGAAATAGGTGTCCTGGGAGTTTAATAGACACTCTGTTTAGGAAATTGGTGGAGGCTGCTGAAGGGTGGATGGCATGAGAGGTTTCCCTCTTCTGGGTTGCCCCTTCAGACTTGTCTTGATATGTTTCTGGGGTGGAGGAATAAGTGAGTCTTCTCCTTCTGCATACCCCTCTGGGAAATGCCTACATGATAAACATTATTTTGCTTGGGTGGTGGGTTTTTTTGGGTTGGTTTTTTTTTTTCCCCACAAACTTCTGTGCTATATAAATCACATTTCTGATTCACTGAGAGATAAATCAGTGCCCTGCTAACATGAGTCTTACTGAGTTACAGGGAGATCTCAAAAGTTCATGTCCGTCATTCAGACCTAGTGGGATCTGTAGTGTCATTCTATTCTATGCAAATTATCTTTTTTCCTGGTCTTTGTGAGCAATTTATGGACCAAGGTTTTCTTTATGCTTGGGTGGAAATGCGTGTGTCAGCTGAAGATCTGTTTATCCCCTTCAGCATTTCAGAGTGGCACTACTGATGCTCATATGTGGCATAACTGGTAATGACATCTAGTTTGGGCTTGGGATTTTAGTCAAGTGGCTTGTAGAAAGGGGTTTTTGTGTTTTTTTTTGTTTTGCTTTGTTTTTTATGAAGCTTTTAACACAGTAAATATCAATGTACATTGAGCTAAATGTGAGAAACACAGCTATGCAAAGATTAAATACAGTGGGTGCTGGAATATTCTGGGTTGTTTGAAATGATAATTTGGACAGATTTAGATTGAGCTAGCAGTTTTGCAAGTGTTCCGTAAGGCAAACCACAGAAAGTTCTGGAGAAAATCCTGGAGGAAATCCTTCTGCAGAGGAATAGGCTATGCAGGCAGTTCTTCAGACAAGAAGGGACTGTGAGCTGGAAGGTATGTAGTGACAGTGATTGCCAACTCCAGTGAAATGTGGTGGTTTAGAGAGTCCCAGGCAGGAAATTTGAGGGAAAATGGGGCATACAAACTTGTTTCCTGACCCCCTTGTGCTGTGTTCTTGATTGCTTGGAGAACACAGAGCAAATCAATAGATCTAGTTAAAGAATTTTGGTTTCTGTGAATGTCACGGATGTTTGTGCCTGGCGTGGCTGTGCACATACGTGCTCTAGGCTGGTTTCTGTTGTCTTTCCTAGCTCCATGGCTTTTTAACTTTGTTTTTCCTGATGACTATTTTCCTCTCCAAGGTTATTTGTAAATTCAGGTCACTGAGTGTTCTTATGTAACGGGAATGGGCTTCTTTAGCATGGAGAGGACATTTCCAGCTGCCACGGGTACAGGCTGTGTCTATACACGCAGCAGTTATTTCACAATGTGGTTTGAGTTGAAATAACCTGGCGTGCCTGTCGACAGGGAGCCGTGGGAAGGCTCTTCCAGACTGCAGAAATTCTGTGGTCAGAAATCACAATTCTAAATTGCTTTGTTCAGTGACACTTCTGTATTTTGCTCAGCAGAGCCTCTGGCTATTGCTTTTGATTCCTGTCGGTAGTTTGTGACTGCAGGGCTGGGCTTGGGTAGGGTTGGGCTTAGCTGTGCTCTTCTGCAGCTGCAGGTGTGCTTGTTGTTTTAGTGTCTGTACCTGAGTGGGTTTTTATTTATGGAAATAGCACACAGATGTCTAGATACTGTTTTATGTGGAGTTATTAGAACTTCTTCATGTATTTTCTTCCTCCAAAATAGAGGGCATTAGCCTGTTTACCTGTATTGGGTGTAAGTGGCAGGGTTTTGGTAGCAGGACAGAAGCCAGAGCTGTCATACTCTGGGCACAGCCAGATCCAAAGAGCCAAAGTGCACCCATTGCAGCCACAGCTGAGCCTGTCAGGCACAATGGTGCTGTCTCTGGGAAAACTTCTTAATATAACTAAGAAGAAGTAGGAAAAAAGAGAGAGCCCTATGAAGACCAGGGACAGAAAAGGAGGAAAGGAAGTGCTGCAGTCACCAGGACCCCAGTGGGAGAGTGTGAGGAGGCAGGAGCAGCAGAGAGTGACTGTAATGCCATTCCCTGTGCCTGTGCTCAAGGGAGCCAGGAATGAAGAAGTCAGAATGAAGGAGTGGAGCTGAGAAAGGGGTGGGTGGGGGGAAGGTGTTTTAGTGTTTGCTTTTCATCATCTGATTCTGTTTTAATTGGCAGTTCATTACATTAATTTTCCCTGAGTCAAGTCTGTTTTGCCTGTGATGGTAATTGCTGAGTGATCTCCCGGTTGTTTGCCTCAGCCCACAAACTTTTCATCTTCTTTTTCTCCACTGTTCTTTTGAGGAGAGAGGGAGCAGCTGGGTGGGGAGCTGGCAGCTGGCCAGGGTCGGCCCACAGCATCACAGCAGCTCAGTAAAACCTGAGATCAAGCTCAGTGCCAGGTAGAACTTTCTCTGTGGTGCTTTCTCTGCCTCCCTTACTGTATTTTTCAACTGAATGTCCTCTGAGCATTGTGCAGGTGCAGAGACACCCTTGCGTGAGAACCGAATTCTTTTGCTTTTAATTGAAGCTCACAGGTGTTGAAGCAAGACATTCATCCATGTGTCTGTGGTACCTGTAACAACATTGTGGCTCTTGTGTCCTCAAGGTCAGAATTAGGAGCCTCTCCCCTCCCTCTATTCAGGCAAGGAAAGGGAACAGAACAGGACACAGCCATATACTCCAGTCTGAATTCAGGGAAGTACAGAACAGATCTTGGGCCCACCTAGGTCTTTCTTCTGGCTGTCTTTGCTGTGTGGGTGGTGCTGCTCCAGCTGTGTCTGCATTGCTGACAGCTTTGTAGCACAAGGGGATGTACCTGTAGCAGAGCAGAACAGATCTCTTTTAAGAGTGTTCTTTTTCAGATGTTGGATGTGCTCATTAGAGGGCAGCAGAATAACTCTTCCTTTTTCTAGGTCAGGTCTATATTTTTGAATATTTTTTATCTCTGCAGGGCATATGACAAAATTTTCCAGTTCCTTCTTCAGTTTTTCCTGGTGCATTAAGTGTACAAATCAACAGTGCTTACATGAAAACCTTAGCACATATAAAGAAGTATGGACTATTTATAGTAAAACTTGCTTCTTTGAAGCTTAGGGGCATTGCAGGCTCATATGAGAGAGAGCTTCTCTAAGATTAAACCATAAATGGTCAGCACAATATGTGGAAAAACAGCCAAAAGAATATTTCACAGCTAACTTGTATTTTTGCTCAGCTTAATTCTTATTTGACCTATATGTCCATATGCATCTATGGATTTGTTTGCTGCACTCCAGCTGCTGCTGCCACCTTTTTCTGCTTGAAGAAAATGCTAAAGAACCAGTCTTGCTTCATCCAGAAGTAATCTTTAAATGAGATCTGATAGTACACTCCCCACCATCCTCTGGAATATAAATACTACAAATAATTATGGCACTGTCTTTAAAGCCTAAATCAGGCTGGGATTTTGGAGTCCAGCATCACAATATTTAAAAATGCATTATTTATTATGTAACACTCAAAGAAAGCAGCTATAGCACTGCCTCTGTAGCCAGTGTGTTTCAGGCTTCTGGAAGAGCTGGGTACAAGTCCTGGCTAAGAGTGAACATCTCCCATAAACATCTTCCTGATGATGTTTTGCATGCTGTTGACTTTTGGAGGAGGTAGGCTGGTTCAAGACAGCTGGAATAGCAAGAAAGTTTTCGGGTTTTTAGGTTTAGCAGCATCAGCCATTGGTTTCCAACAGCTGACTGAGTTTGGAAGGTCCTCAGTGGAGGCAGAGCTTCATGAACTAATCTTTGCTCCTTGGCCTGATGTGGTGGAGCAGGTGGGAGGATTGACAGGGGGAGACATGACACCTTTCTCTCTTACCCACAACGTGTTGTGCGTTTTGACATCCTGCAGGCTTCTTTATCTCCCTGTCCTCTACCCAGAGGTGCATGTGTCCACCTGAAGGGACAGGTCCCTCAGGAGTTTGTGAGTGCCTTGTGTTCCTTACATGCGTGGAGGCTCTACCAAAGCAACATGTACTTGGCTGCTGCTTTCTGCCCTGAATTATTTTTAGGGTGGTAATATCCAAACCTACAAACTGCTGAAATGGAACAACCTTGATACTGTCAAATGTTGTTCCTGGCACAGTGGCTTGGATCAGTACTGCCTCCTGGAGAAGTCCAGATTGTGCTTTGCACTCCTAGTTTGGGATCCACCATGTAGCTGGCATTTCTTCATGTCATGCTGCGACACCTCAGCAAAGTCAGGACTAATGGGGAGCTCCTCATTAGGGCAGGAAAGCTGAACAAAGCCATAAAAGTGTGGACAATGGCTCATAGCTCTTGGCAGCTCTTGGGCCATTAGGTGAAATTAATATCCTGTCAGCGGGGTAAAAAGATTAAACTCAGTCTTACACCAAGTGAGAAACATGATGAGTCTGTAGGCGTGGGGATTGAAATTCATTGGACTGTGATCCATATTAGGAAATTAGCAGGCACAGTGCTCGTGCCACAGCCTTTTCCATGCAGAGAAATGTTCTTCCTGCCAGCATCTTCTGTGCAATGTGGAAAGATCTGCTGGCTTCCCTTATATAATGAAAGCCTCTCCTGGGAACTATCGTGGTATTTTGTTGGGTATACAGGTGTTCTCAGTAGGCGGGTTTTTTTGGGTGTGGTGGGCCTAAGTATTGCAGATACTACTTGGGGAGAGGTGTGTAGCTTTTTTGTTCAGGGAGCACTTTCTTCACAGCAAGGATGCCAGTCTTCGTTGCCCTACAAGCATGGAGATACTGAATGAGAGGTGGGGGAATGGATGGGCAGTCTCAGGGTTTGCTGCTGCAGTCCCAGACCTGAGAAGATCAAGGCGATGCCAAATGTCTGGCAGTTCCAAAAGCTGACAAGGAGTATCAGAGAAGCACCTACTCATGGTAGTTTGTTCCTTTGCCATCCCCTGTTCTTTCTTTTAGCACCATGGGTGTTCTTGCCACAGCTCTGTGCTGGCAGCTGCTGATCTCATCTCTGCGTGGGGTGGATGGGGCTGGACCCGTCTATGCTAGTGCAGACAGTGTAAATGAGGCTTCATTGTCTGCCTGTGCTGCAGGCAGGGGAGAGCAGCAAGTACACAGTGGCACAGCCCTGTAATTTTTTTCAAATTGGCTTGTTTTAAAATAGATTCTACCAGGAAAATGTTGTTCCAAGATGGGTAACCAATGCTGACCTGCAGGGTTGAAATAAAGGTGAAGAGGTGATGGGCTGGAGGAAAAAAGACCACACAACAAAACAGCTGCTACCTTTTCTATAGGGGCCCAGACCTTGATTTTCCTTTTTTAAAAGATTTAAAAGTGTGCCAAGTGGGTACATTGGAGCAGACAGGCTTGCTCTAAGACTTCTTTTGAAAAGCAAGTCTTGGGTGAGAATTGTGGTGGGGCAGACAAAGATGTCCCTGACAGGGAGCAAGCTCAGCTTTGTCAGGAGATGAAGAAAGCTGTGGGAGGCCTGCAGTGAGGTGAGGGGTCTGTTGAGGGGCTCGGCAGTGGGATGGGGCCTGTGTCCCTGCAGCCAGAGGAGGAATGGGGTGTGGATGTAGGTCTGTCCAAGGGGAACATGCTGTGTGAGTGTCTGTGTTGTGTAAGATGGCAGAGCTGGTGATCTTGTTGGTGCCTCAGGGCTTTTGGGAGCTCTGACTTGTCAGCTGAAGCGGAAGAGCAGTTCAGACAGCACGAAAGCAGCAGCCACCAGAAGTGGCAGTGGCAGCTGGAAGAGATGGTAAAGCAGTGTTTGGACCAGTTTTGCTTACAGGGCGGTCTGTGCTCCCAGGAACAGGGAAGGAGGCTGGATGTGCTTGGGCACCACCTGGAATGAGTGTTTACATGGGCTAGGCTTGTTTAATCCATCACCTCCATGAATAAAACCCCATCCAAACTGATAGTTCACTGTGTCATGTTTGAATGCTAGAACTAATAAGACCCTTTCAAGGTTAAAGTGCTATTATGATCACACAGAGGCTGCATGCAGACATAGGATCACCTTGATCTGTCCTTTAGAGGCTTCTACTTGGCTTCAAGCTTCAGTCTTGTGGTGAAACAGTTACTTATTGATGGTACTGTACAGTGCTGTGGTAAAGAAGCCCTCTTGTTTCTGGTCTAGACATAAGCCCTTTGAGCAGGGAAGGAAGGCTGTGTGCTCATGTGGGGCAGGAGGTGGGTTCAGCTGATGCTGAGCTGCAGTAGAAGCTGAGAATGGGCTCGAGTTCCATATCCACCCCAATCACAGACCAGAGGAGCAAGGATTTTATGCTTTGTACTTCTCCAGGCAGTTATTTTTCCATCTCTATTCTTCAAATACTTCCCAGTTTTGAAATCTGCAGTATGTGCTCCTGAAAAGGGAAAGAATGGGAAGTGTTCTGCATTGCTGATCCTGTGTGTCAGTTGTTGCCCAACTGAGCTGGGGGCTGGAGATCAAACATATGCCTGTCACAAGCTGTTTGGAAGGCTTTCCTGGGTATTCTCACCCTCCTTACTTTGTTAGTGTTTTAGTCCTCTGTGTGTACAGCAGTTTTTAAAGCCACTTAGGGTGCAAGTGGTGTTTGAACTGACTGATCAGAATGTGACTGGATCAAGCTAACAATTCTTAAATCATGTAAATAATGGAAGTCTGCTGCTATTACACAGGCTGAGTTGTGGCACTCTTTTCTATGTCTTAGTCTAAAATTACTTTGTATGTATTGCCTAAACAAACTATGGGGCAAAAAGAAATGAGTATGATTACAATAATATGTGACTTTTCAGTAATAAATGATGTGGCTGGACTCAGTGTTTCCTCAGTGCTCCCAAAGTGCAGGTGTGTGGGTTTCCTGGAGTGGAGGGGCTCTGACAGCTGCAGATGGGGGGATTAACTCCTTGACGTATGGTTGTGCAATAGATAGGGCAGCACGGGGAGGGGGACCATGCTACGCTAATCTGCCACACAGATTCAACAATCAAGGGCAAGCTCTGACATGTGATTACTTTTTTCATTTCACTGTCAATGCATGGAGTGTTGTGAGTGGGGAAGCTAACTCATGCCACAGGGAGCCTGGGACCAGACATGTTAAAGAATCCAAGGAAGAGTGCCAGGAGAGGAGAATTAATCAACAGTTAAAATAATGCAGTGGAAATTTTGCCATGGTCTTAAAGCTCTGAGTAAGGTTCAGAGTAATTACTTCATAGGAAGAATTGATTGGAGCAGTCCGGAAGTGTCTCTAGAAACTCTCCTTCTGCTTTTCTTTCTGCTGGTGTGTAGGCATTGCCCAGGTCCTTGTGACTGTGAATGTGGTGCCAGGTTCACTGAGCTTCCTTAACACAGGGGCAGGAAAAACACGTGTGCCTTGCCTCAAAGGAGATATAGGAGCTCACAGCAGTCAGTGCTGTCCTTCTTGTGCTTTCACATTTATCTGAGGATCAGGTTTTTGGCACTGATGCCAAAAGTGTGGAATATGAACAATGACTCAATTGATCAGAGCTCTTTTGCTTGGAAAAGATGGCTGTGAGAGAAGAGGAGCTTTAATCAAATGAAGTTTAATCAAATAGCCTTGTCCTAGAGACTAAACTTGTTCCCAGTGTTGTCCAGTAAGATAAGTGGGGGAAGAACAAACTAGAAGATGCTGGCTTCAAGGTGGGCAAAGATCCTTCAGTAAAAATGGCAGTTAAGTTGCAGGACTCCTTGCACATAGTTGTTCTGAATTTCTGGTATCATGATGGATTCAAAGCAGCTCCTCCAAAATAAAAATCCATTGGAGGTCCTACGTGTAGGCACTCTCTACTTGGGCATTACACAAAGCTGTGGTCAGGCCTGGTATGTTCTTAGCTCAGTGGTGCTATTTGCTGTGGTAAAGCTGGACACCAGGGCTCCAGTTCAAGTCCTCAAAGTGCCTTCTGTTAATGCTCTGTGAGATGTTGGTCTGTAGTCTCTGCCTGTGGCTGGCCAGACAAGGTGAAGGGGTGCCCATGGGTGTTCCCTCCAGCCCAGTTTCAGTGGCTCTTTTTTTGTCTCCTGAAGCTACAACTGGAGATGGGGCAGAGAGGCTGCCAGTGGTACAGCTAAGCAGTGCCAAAGTGGAATTTTTTGTTCCTGCCCTGTCCCAGTCCCAAATACATTCCTGCAGTCACTCTGCCCCTTGGCTATTTTAGCATAAAGTTGTCACTGCAGTATTTCTGTTGCAATTTAAAAACTGGAATGAAAGTGTTGAGAATCTGACCTTGTACATGCTTTTAATACAATTCTGTGGCAGATCTGCTGGAACTGAGAACAGCTGATTAAAATGCTTTTGGGGTACAAGTTAAGCTTTGGGCTTTTTTGTCTATTCTGCCTGTAACGTTTTTGTAGCTGCCAGAAAATTGGTATATCTTCCATTCTGTTTTGCAGTCATTAGTCTGTACTTACTTTCTTCTTTCCTGTGCTTCCTGCTGTCCTTCAGATCCATCGTGGAATTAATTGGTGGGGAAAAAAGAACAGGGAAAGAATTTTGCCCACTGCACATGGCAGGAATTTGCTGGCAATGCTATCACAGGTTAAGTACAGAATTGTAATGTGCCTTTCTGTAAGATACCAGGCATCTGATCCTTGTTTCTTGCTTCAAAATAGGATATGCAGCTTTTGTCTGCAAAATAAGGCCTATGCAAAGACTGGAAATGTTGGCTACTTAGCACCAGGGAGGAGAGATTACAGTTCAACAAGCCAACAGGGCAAGAATACGGTAAGCAATAGAAATGCTGACTCTGCTGCCCTCAGAAAAGGGTAACTTGAGCCCAAGTGGTTGGGAAGCCACTGTTTGGAGGCCTGGAACCAGCTACTGTTTGGAAAACAGAGGCAGGGATCTGTTAGAAAGGTCAGGGACTGATTGGATTAACTAGGGCAGCACTGAAAACTCATCAGAAAGAAGATAAGGTGGGGCAAGGCTTTTTTTGACTTCTGGTTGTTCTTGCCCAGGATCAGGCACTGGGAATTCCTTAGAAGAGGCTGGAACTTTCTCTCTGCCCCTTTGTCCCAGCAAAGAATGTGTCTGTGCTCCTAGCTTGGACCTTCCTGGAGTCTATTCTCTGCACACTGCAGAGTCTTGGATTGTGTGACCTTCTCTCAAGCCTTCCATCTCACCTCATGCCCATTCATAAAGCAGACCAGACCACTGTGTCCTCTCCTGGATTCTCTTCTGTTTTCTTCTGTTTGCTTGCTTATGCTGCAATTCAAGCTGTGTCTGTTTATTCCTTGTAAAATTCCTGTGTACATCTGAAGGGAAGCCTCTGTCATATTTGCATCTTTAATTCAGAGGCACATGCTCCTCTCTGGGTATGTGCTCTGGGCCACACAGGGCAGAGGAGTGGCTGAGGGAGTAGCACTGGTTTTATGTGTATTCTAGGCTCTGTCATGTGCCTGGGACCAGTTAGGAATCTGCTGTTTGCAAACACAAAATATTTAACTTGTAGGACCGTGGCAATCAGCACACAGAGATGTATGTCTTGAAAGATTATACATATCTGCTGTATTTTTTTTATCTTTCCTGAGGTCCCTGTAGGGACAAGTCTAGTGTCCAGATATCTCTGCCTGATTTTTTCATGTCAGCAGCTCTCCAGGAGCCAGTTCAGGCACTTTCTTACTTACTATATGTGTCTGAAAGCTGCTGCATCCTTGGTGGGCTTGCACAGCCTCTTACCATCAACTTCCTGATAATCTTGAGCTGATAGTTTTTTTGTTGTGTAGTCTTGATCTTTTACCAAGATCTCCCTTCTGGGTTTTGAGGCAGAGATGTTGACATCCCAGTACCCCAAAAGAGTGAGTAGGAAAGTAAGAGAGGACTGTAGACACGGTTGAAAGCTCATTCCTGGGATAGTTGTGGGACCTTAGGAGGAGAGGGGAGGCACTTGTGCTAAACCATGCAGCTGTAACTCAATCTGTGGGGAAGAATAGAAGGAAAAAGGTGCTGTAGCAGTGTTCATTCTAAGTGTTTAACAGACAGATGTGGGAGACACAAAGCTTTTTATTCAGTGTGCATCCAGATTTCTGTGTAGGAGTCCTCTTCCAGCTGCTCCCCTCTTTTACCTTCTGTCTAACAACAGGGGCTCTTCTGGAGTCCTGTGTCTGAGTGTGGCTGGGAAATAAAAAAAAAAATCAAAGTTTCTGTGTGTAGCAGTCGTGCCAAGTCCTGCCTCTGGTCATCTTCCCTCTCCCATGCCACATGTTGCCTTTTATCCCAGTGGAGCTGTGGCCTCTGCATTTTGGCTGGCTGTTCTTCTAATTAGGTCCTTGGGAAGAGACAGAAGCCAGCTAAGAAGTCTGTAGCTAGAAGTACTAAAGGAGAAAGTGAAATAGGGGAGGAAGGAAGATTTTTCAGGCTGTTGATGAGCTGGTGTGAGCGCAGGTCAAAACCTGCTGCTTGATTGGTCACACCTGAGCTATTTCTGAAGCTGCTTCTGTTTTTGCTTCCAGACTGCAATCAAATGGGAATTGGTGCTGGAATGTTTGATCAGGGCCTTTGTTTCTTCCTTCTGATGGTCAGACACGTGTTTCTGTATGGCTCTTGTATGTGGGAGAACTGTGTTTGCAAGGTGAGTGTTGGGGTGGGTCAACCAATGATTTTCATGTTTCTCTTGTTTCTCGTGGCTTGGTTGGTGCTGAATGTCTTACTTTGACAAGATGATCCCCACCAACCCATGAGCCTTGGCACCATAAGCTGGTGTGCTGTGTCAGAACAAGAAGAGTATCCACACTGGGCACTCCCATCTTTTGACAGCAGCCAGCAGGGGAAAGCTTGGGAGTGTAGCAGCACTTTGCTCAAAGTGCTTAGCTGGGTACTTAAAACATCCAGTACCTAATAACTGTAACAAAAAACAAACTAGTGAACTGCTCAAGTAGAAAGCTGTAGGTAGCACCAGTGCTAAATCCATTGAGTGCCCCTATTCCTCCAGCTGTGAGAGGTTCTGCAAAGATTCCCTCTGTCCTTGCTTGTGAACCTGTCCTGAGGGCTTGGGAGTGCTTGTGTGCTCATCCATGTCAGGCTGGAATAGGGGCAACAGTTGGCCTAGAGATATATTGCTACTGATGAATTTTAACTTCTGTCTAAAATAGATTGTGGGTGCTTTAGACCTCGGGGCTGAAGTCTGAAAGATGAGTCCAGCTGTCTCACAGAGCTCCCTGTGCTCCTGACCACACATCTCCCATGGTTTGGCTCAGCTCCTTAGAGAAGCAGGAAGCTGAGCTGGGTGCAGGGCATGTAGTTGGGTTTATGTGCAGGACCTGGGGGAGGCAGGGTGGAAGAACCAACAACAGATGCTTGCATAAGCTAAGCCAAGGCCAAGCTCTCATTCACCAGCACCCTGAGCTGCTGTGGAGTCTGCTTGCTGTTGTCTCTGTGCCAAGTTTCCAAATGTCATGTATTGATACTGCCTCTGGTACTGATACTGCTTCACATTCCATGTCGATCTTTCCAGGGGAAGCAGCCCTGCCTCTGTGTCATTAACACAGAAGTCAATCACAGTTGATTTTTTTTTCTTTGGTTCCATTAAAAGGAAGCAATCCAATATTGCATTCAGTATTCCCTGGAGCAAGTCAGCACTTTGCAGACCTCTT
>VWYP01005917.1:80736-110255 GCA_013400435.1 Pycnonotus jocosus | reverse complement strand
CCCAAGCATCATGCCAGCATCACTGCAGAATTTGAGAGTGTGGCTGCAATCCCTTCAGCAGTAGGTGGGGTGTTGGCATACAGAGACCTTGGAATGGTGTTCTGGAGATGTTGCCTGTACAGGCATGTGGTGGAAGAGGCTGCCAGTTGGCCAGGGAAGCAGATTTACTGAACAGAGAATTTATTAAATGGACTCGGGGCTCTTTTCCTGATGTGTGGCCCAGCCAAGGGTGAGGGCTGCCTACCTTAGGTGTGGCTGAACACACACTCAGGTTCTTTGATTGTTGCCTGACATGTTTTTTTTGGACTGNGCTTTAGACCTCGGGGCTGAAGTCTGAAAGATGAGTCCAGCTGTCTCACAGAGCTCCCTGTGCTCCTGACCACACATCTCCCATGGTTTGGCTCAGCTCCTTAGAGAAGCAGGAAGCTGAGCTGGGTGCAGGGCATGTAGTTGGGTTTATGTGCAGGACCTGGGGGAGGCAGGGTGGAAGAACCAACAACAGATGCTTGCATAAGCTAAGCCAAGGCCAAGCTCTCATTCACCAGCACCCTGAGCTGCTGTGGAGTCTGCTTGCTGTTGTCTCTGTGCCAAGTTTCCAAATGTCATGTATTGATACTGCCTCTGGTACTGATACTGCTTCACATTCCATGTCGATCTTTCCAGGGGAAGCAGCCCTGCCTCTGTGTCATTAACACAGAAGTCAATCACAGTTGATTTTTTTTTCTTTGGTTCCATTAAAAGCAAGCAATCCAATATTGCATTCAGTATTCCCTGGAGCAAGTCAGCNGGCCAGGGAAGCAGATTTACTGAACAGAGAATTTATTAAATGGACTCGGGGCTCTTTTCCTGATGTGTGGCCCAGCCAAGGGTGAGAGCTGCCTACCTGAGGTGTGGCTGAACACACACTCAGGTTCTTTGATTGTTGCCTGACATGTTTTTTTTGGACTGTGTGTTTTGGTGAAATCCCAGCTTGATTGTAGATGCTAAAGCACTATTTCTGATTAATGGAACACTTTCTGAGGAGATGGGGGGAGGCAGAGGTGTGACATTTCGGCTTCCTTGTCCTTCCTTATGCCGCTCTCTGAACAATGGTGACAGGCTAGTCCTTCCTCTCTGTTGAAAAGGCAGCCTGAGATAGCTTCTTTAGAAGGGTGCATTCAGAGCCATCCAGCAAATCCTTTTCCTCAGGTCTGGATTGCAGTGCACCCTTTAGCTGCTAATTTAGCAAATCCCCATGAGGAAACAGAGAAGCTGTTAGCTGGGAAGAATACCTTTGTGGATCTTCCTAAGTTTTTAAGGATTTCTCATGGTTTTGCACATGTGCTTTCATTGTATCCTTGTACTTCTGGACACTTGTGAGGAAGGGAGGGGCTTCAGGAATAAATTTTAGGCAGTCTTTTCCTACTTTGGGCAAGTCCATGTTGTTGTTTGGAATAGTTGTTGCCATGGGCGATGGAGGGGTGCAGAGATCAGGCTTGGATGTTACTTTTGGGTCAGCTGTCATGTTTGAAAAGTCACAGGTTCAGATTTTTCTGGAAAGCACTAATGGGCATAAGCACAATTGCTTCCCAAATGGAAGTTGCTGGAGTGAAGTACTTGATGCTCTTCTAGCAAACAGGCACTAAGGAAGTAATGGTAGGGGGGAAATCTCTCCTCTACCTTCTGCTGTGCCCCTAAATGCTTATTCCTTCTCAGCTGATGGAAGGAGAAGATCTGTCCAATCTATGCCTTATGTGCCTTGTGGAGAAGAGAGGGCTTAGTGAGTAGGTGCTTCAGGTCACCAGGTTAGGGACAGAAATGATCCTCCTGCCAACTCTCCTCCCTGTCTGCCCAGGTGGGCTTTCTGTGGGCTTTGGTTTTGCTGTGGCAGCTCCACAGCTTTCTATTGGAAAACAAACCTCCGTGAACATTTAATGGTGTCCTGTGGGTGTCCAGCTTCCTTTAATATCCTTGTTTCTGCCCCTTCCTTTGCTGTTCCCACTTCTCCCCCTTTTCTCTCTGCAAGAGCTTCATCCTTATGTTCCTGTCATTTGAAACTATGATTTCAGCCAGTTTAGACAGTCTTCTCTTGACCTTCATGGCTCAATTCTTCCTCCTTCATTGTGGAGACATTTGTGGTGTGATCTTTTCTCTCCTCTCTGTGCTGCTGAAGCTCCTGTATGTAACTCGCACTTATTGCTGATCTTGTGATGGTTTTGTTTTTACCCTGAAGTTACATATCTGCAGAGTCTACTCAATGTAGTTTCTGGCTGATGTTGTTGCCTGGAATGTAATTAAGTATTGATTACTGGGCATTCAGCAGTCAAATGAGTTAATATATTAATTATGTGTAAGAGTATGTCATGCCAGTGATGTTTGTTTCCTACTGGCTGACATAGCACACGTGTGTGTGTGTGTTGAGAGGAAGGGTGTAGATGGACCTTGGAGTGGTGTTTGCTTTCTCTTTTGCCTGTTCATGGTTCTCAGTCCCTTGACCACTGGTAGTCTGGGCATTGCTGTTTTGCTGGTGCTCTTGTTTCTTGCCTGTTCCTGCTTACTATTCTCTGCTGATCATGAATTTTCAGAAGCCTTACACTACCTCAGCAGTTACTTCAGTTGGGAGCCAGGCTGGAGTAATCCCAGTTAACATCTTGCTTTTGGAGGCTTCCTGGGAAATGGCAGTGCCTCCCTTACTCAGACTGTCAGCAATTGACCTGATTCCGCTGGCTGGAAGATGTCTCTCTGCCAAGCCTTTACATCACAGATACTGCAAAAAAATCCACCTTGTCCTCTTTGCTCCCTGGTGATCTTCACTGCTCTGACTCCCACCCCTCCCTTAGACCTACAGAGGGGATCCATTCTGGATACGTGGCTTAATGTGGAAAAAAATGTTTCTCTGCTGCAAAGTCTTGCTGCCAGTTCACATTGGATTCTGTCCATTAAAACTCTTTGAGAACCTCTGTCCAAAGGCAGCTTTTGATAGGAGCTGTGTGATTAACCTGAAACAGTCCCTGCCAGCTTCCCCACAAGTGGTGTAAAACATCACACAGCCTGACCTCAGTGTCCAGAGAATGGTGGTGGAGCTGGTGAAGGGTCTGGAACAAAAGCCTGGTGAGGAGCAGCTGAGGGAGCTGGCAGGGGCTCAGCCTGGAGAAAAGGAGGCTCAGGGGAGACCTTCTCAGTCTCTACAAGTCCCTGACAGGAGGGTGCAGCCAGGTGGGGCTCAGGCTCTGCTCCCAGGGAACAAGGGACCAGAGGAAATGGCCTCATGTTGCACTAGGGGAGGTTTACATTGGATACTGGGGAAAAGTTCTTCACTGCAAGGGTAGTCAGGCATTGGAAGGTGCTGCCCAGGGCAGTGGTAGAGTCATGTCCCTGGAAGTGTTCAGAAGGAGTCTGTGGTGCTTAGGGACATGGCCTAGTGGTGCAACCTGCACTGGTAGGTTAGTGGTTGGGTTTGATGATCTTAGAGGTCTTTTCCTGGTATCCAACCTAAACTTCCTGACTCAGCTCCCTGTCCTTTCCTTGATCCCTGTGATTGGTCATGAGAGTGAATAGATCAGTGGCTGCCTCTCTGCTTGCCCTTGGGAGCATGTTGAAGACCACAGTGAATTCTCCCTCAGTCTTGCCAAACTGAACAAAGTGACCTGAGCCGCCACTCATAAGGCTTTTCCTCCGGCCTTTCCCTTCCTTGTGGTCCCTCTTTGGAAGCTCTCTATCAGTTCGATGTCTTTTTTTGTATTGTGGTGCCCAAAATTGCACACAGGACTCGAGGTGGGGCCACAACAGTGCAAAGCAGAGTGGGACAGTCCCTTCCTTTGACCAGCTGGCAGTGCTGTTTTATTTTATTTGTTTTATTAGTTTCTCTTCTTTCCCCAGCGTTTGCCATCAGGTAAAATGTGCACTGTCTTTGCTTAGCAGGATGGAAGGGCTGAGCCCTGGGATTCCTCCTGCCTTTTTTTTTGCCATCTCCATCTGAGGAAAGGTCCAGCTCTTGCTACTGGCTGCATCCCTGCCTTGCCAGATGATGGAGGGAGTGGTTCCTGCGGGCACTTGTTTCACCAAATTGCACAGTGAGCACGGTCTGGTTGCCTGTCCTTCCTCATTTCAGTTAAAGAAACCATTCCAGATGATACAATCTGTCTGAATCCCTCCATGTCCTGTTTTTCCCAGGAAGATAGCTTTAAATGCTAAACCTGGCTCAAAAGAAACGAGGAAAACTCAGTACTTCTACAAACAAACAAATGAATCCATGAAATGTATTGTGTGTAGGAGTGGGGGGGAAGGCGGGGCTCTGCAGGTAACAGAGTCTGGTGTTTGCAAACAGCTCCACAACTCCTTCTAGGTGCTGTCTCATACCTCCTCCTGTGTGCAGCTGGTCTGCTGCCAGTGCTGCAGTGGCACCTGACAGTGACATATTTGTCTGTCTGCCTTGGAAGTCTGTCCCTCTGTGCTTTTGTCCCTCTGTCCTGTGAGTATCTTTAAATCCATATTTTGTTTCCCTCTCTTCCCTATTTTTGTCTGCTCTCTCACCTTTTCCCAGCACCCCACCAGGCCACTGCTTTGGCTTTGAGGGGATAATGCAGCATAAAATGCTGCCTGAGGCAGGCGTGCTTGGAACTAGATGATCTTTGAGTGCCATTCCAACCCAAACCATTCTGTGCCTGTGATAAAATGCAGTGTCTCCACTGAATCCATCCATTGGGAGTGCAATAACAAGTACAGCTGAGGAGAGCTGCTTCCCCTAAGGTGCTGAAAGAGCATATATGAAGGCACAGGTAAAAGAAACACCAGGTGCCAAAATCAGTACAGGAGGAGTTATAGGAACCAGTGGCTGGAGATGGAAGCCTTCCCTAGAGAATGCCAGTTTAATTGTCTACGAGCTAATATGCAGTTAAAAGACAAGCAAATTAAGGTAGACTAATGTGTTCTTGCTTTTTGCATAAATTAGAAGCATCAGATAAAATCTAATAGTGTAACTATTTCAGATCTAAATCTTTCACTGTGTGATACTGCAGAGATGCTGAGTTACTGATTTTTAAAGCTTCTCAGAGGACAGGATAGTCAAAGGTAATCTTATTAGTGGGAAAGGAAAGGATATTTTTGGGAAAATCTCTTTCAAATGCAGGCCTGCAAGGCATTGTCAAAAAGCATAGCAGTGTTTCAGTATTCTGCCTCCCTTAGTAAGCCCTAAGGAGAGAGTTTACCCATTGGTAAACATTAATTACTCCTGGTCTCAGAATAAATCTCATTCCAGAGCTTCGTTGCTGTTCAAGCTTTTATAGAAATGGTGTTCTGTTCTTCTCACTGCCCTTCATTGAAGCTGCAACATCCACACAAATAACTATGGTACATGTATCTCTGTTGCTAAAATAGAAATCTTTATCCTATGTGAAAGGACTCTTGCCAGCTGTCCAAATTGTGCTGCAGACTCACTGGAGTCTACTTTGGTGGTCCACTTTGGTCAGATAAAAGAGGTTGTTAAGGACTGTGTCTAGTCAGGTTTTGAATATTTGCGTGAGTGAAGACCTGGGGGCTCCATAACCTCCTGACAGTTTAAAGAAAAATCATAGAAAGTTTTCTCAGAAACAAGTGGCCCAGTGTGTGCTCCTTGTCTCTTGTCACTGGGCACTTTTGGGAATAATCTGTCTCCCTCCTCTTCTTCCTTTCCATCAGGTGTTAAGCACATAGACAGGATTTCCTTTGAGGCCTCTTCTCCAGCTGTCTCAGTCTCTCCTCAAGTCAAAGATACTCCAGTTCCTTAATGTTAGTGGTCCTTACCTGGATTAACTCCTCCATGTGTGCAAGGACAAGTGGTTTGCTCGTCTCCTCAGACAAAGGAAGGGGTTGGCAGTGGGACAGAGGCACTGCAGATCCTGTCAGACCTGCAGGAGCAGGGGAGCAGGTGGAGTGGCTGTAATCACAAGGAGGGCCATGTAGTGCTTATCTGCAGAAGTTCTGCTGGGGCTGGCTGCTGCACCTTTGGGAAGGCTGCTCTTTGGGGAAGTGAGGATTGCCTGTGCTCCCAGGGAAGCTTTGCCCCAAGAGTCTGATCTTGAGGAATATATATCCTCATATATAAAATATATGTATTTCTATATCTTCCCCTATATCTGAATTGCAGCAGAGGAAGCTGCTTTAACTGGATGGCAATGCTTAGTGCCACTCTACAAGCTCACCAACTTTTGTTCTTCAGGACTATCTTGAGCCAGTCACTGTTGTTTCCTCTGAGTGAGGGAGGGTCCAGGCTTCCCTGCTGCTGCCTGAAGCAGCATTTGGCCTCAGCTCCACTGTCTGCACTTCTTGGAGATCAGGCTCTTGGGCTTATATGTGGGGTAGTGGAAGCAAAGCAAGCATGGTTGATTCCCCTTTCTTGAGGGGTCTGGGGCTGTGAAGTTGCCCTCAGAAGCCTCTGGTGGGGTTTCTCTGCTCACAGTGTTAGGACAGGATGTTGGAATGCTCAGGTTTCTTTGCTGAGTGTGGAAAATCTGAGGCTGCTGCAGACCTTCAGCTCCTTGGACCAGCTTGATTGCAAGAAGGCTTTGCCATTCATACAATCATAGCATCATTAATGTTAGAAAAGCTCTCTTGAGTCCCACCATTCCCCCTGCACTGCCAGGTGTACCCCTAAGCCCTGTCCCCAAGTGGCACATCCACACACCTTCTGAATGCTTCCAGGGATGGTGCACTGATGCTGTAGCCTCTGCTGCTCTTGTGACCTTTTGTAAGGCTGGAAGCTGCAGCAGAACTTGCTGAGAGCTGCTGGGCATAAAATAAAATTCACTGTGATCACAGATACTTAAATTGTTTATGGGCCTGCACAGAGAGCAAATACATGTCAGAGATAGCAAGGAAAAAGTCAACTTTTTTGCCATGCCATTCCTTGACAAATCTTCTGAATTGGTCTGTGCAATTCATGATACTTTTGCAGAACTCATTTGTTGGAATAAATGTACACACATTTGTTGCATGTACATGAAAAGGGGATGTGGGAGGGGGTGTTTAAAATGTCTTTTCTTGTAAGCAGACTCATTCTCCCAAAGCTGGAAAGCCCTGTTTCTTGAAGGAGATCACACCTGGTCTTGGAAAGTCCCTGACATGGCATGTGTTTCCCAGGGCACCTGTCTGTGGGTCAGCCTTTCTGCATTTATTTGGTGGGCTTTGAAGTTTCCATGTCAGGGATTACTGAGACCTGTCTTTTTTTTCTTTCTTTCTTCTTTTTTATTTTCCCTACAGAGTTAGTCTTTAAGGTCCCTTCTAGCCCAAACCATTCTATGATTTCTTTCATTCTATGAGCCTGAAATAGCAATACCAAGCTCCTGTCTTGGACAAGGCATTCTGCAGTCCTTGTGGGCATGCTTGGCTCAGAAATCTGAGTTCC
The DNA here is from genome assembly GCA_013400435.1 of Pycnonotus jocosus. Classification (NCBI taxonomy): domain Eukaryota; kingdom Metazoa; phylum Chordata; class Aves; order Passeriformes; family Pycnonotidae; genus Pycnonotus; species Pycnonotus jocosus. The sequence continues at coordinate 102,895 of VWYP01005917.1, read as the reverse complement.
CTGCAGCATTTCAGCTTTGGCTATAAAAATAACCTTCAGCTGCACAAGTGGCTTTAGGAACAGTGGCACACTGGGCCACCTTGAGCATCCTCTGTGTGCCTGTCTGTGACTGAGCCTTTGAAGAGCAGCCTCTGTTCTGGGGAGGGCTGCTGAGAACATGCAAGTGGGAAGGATGAGCACCTAAAATGGACAAGGCCTTGTGCAGGGGCCAAGTGTGCCAGCAGTGCTTAAGACACAGTATGGAGGGACAGCCTTTGTCTCTGAAGTCATCTTTCACAGCCTGCTCTGCAGATTGGGACTTCCCAGTCACCTCCTTGAGGGGATGTGCTCCTGCCTGGAATGGAACATCCCTCGTGTGCTTCTGTGAGCTGAGTCTGAGCTCTGCTGCACTGGGAGGCCTCGTGCCCTTGCTGGCCCTGCCTGGAGCCTGGGGATGTTTACCAGGCCTGACAGAGCCATGACCTTGCTGTGAGGACACGAGCTGCACTGGATTTCCAGTGGGAAGCCAGGCTTGGAGGTGGGCTTTGCTTCAAATAGCCTGGGGATCTGAGGGGGTAGAGAACACAGATCCCACTTTTTGTAGGATGCCTTCCACATTGGGGCAGGAGGAGCACTTGTGTGCTGGTGTAATTATTAAGTGAGAACACAAATAATGTAGCTTGTTTTAGATGGTGAAAAGCAAATGCTGTGTCCCTGGAGAAACCTGCCCTGGCCCAGCAGGAGCTGACACCTTTTCCTCCAACCCTGTCTCCCAGGAGTGCTCAGGGTGTGGCAGGGCTGGGAGTGGGCAAAACCCCAACATGTGTTTTCTGTGTCCACATACGAGTTCCAAGCTGTCCTTGGGGGCACCCCTAACAGCAAGGAGACAAAGAGCTTGGGTACAGCTCCCTGCCTCTGTGCTTGCCACCTCCAAGCCTTGGTCACACTAGTGACCCTTCTGCATCAGTGCTTTTGGGAGCAGTGGCACTGGAAGTCACTGATTGGGAGCTGTGGGTGGGATGAGGCCAGGGAGCTGTGGAGCATCCTCCCTGCCAGAGGACATCTTGGCTGGCTTTCTGCCTGGCCTGTGTTGTCCCTCAATTCTGTTCCTGGAGGAATAAGAACACCTTCAGGGGTTGTGCACTGACAGCTGCCAGGTCATAGCACTGTTGCCTGTGCCCCAGGAGACTGTCCTTACCATTTCCCAGGCTCTGACATTGGACAAGAGTAGAGCACAATTTACAAGTGACACTATGTAATTTAAAAAAAACAAGCCCAAACCACACCCAATATTCTGCTTTTGGATGTAGTCTGACTTCCTTCATGAACTCATCCCACAGCTGTAGGCAAATGCTCATTCTTGCTGTTACACAACTGATGCTAAAATTAAAACATCTGTTGTTATTTAACTTCAGTTTGCCAAAATACTATGTTTTGAGCAGCAACAGCTTTACTGTTATGTATCATTGGGGAGTTGGAGTAATAATTAACATTACATGTTGTTTCTCAATGTCTCATATCCCAGGTGGAGCTATGCAGGGGGGAGCAAATGGCTGGTGCTGAGGGCCCCTCCTCTGTCCATGTGGCATTGTACAGGTTTATTGTATATTTCTGCTCGTGGCCAAATGCTCCAAGTAATGTAGTTTCCTGGAACTGTCAAACCCTCTTGGTGGTGGAGCCAAAATTAAATAGCGGGATCTTGGGGCAGGGAAACCTGTAGTGTTACAGCTGTAACTCAGTCCAGCTTCTCTCTGAATGCCTAGGAAGGATAAAATGGGGATTTCTAAGGCAGGATTTATAGATATATTTAGACTAAAGAGTTCTTTATGAAAAGTAGTCATAAATATATATGTGTGTGTCTATATATATATATAATTTTTTATTCTTAGTCTGATTCGTTTCCCAAAAAACCCTCAAGATTTCTGAAATTAAGAAAGCCATCCTCAGAAATCTGCTTCTCTGTCGTGAAAGTAGGATCCTGAGGATTGCCAGGAGTAGTACCAAATGCTTGATGTAGGTGGTAAAAAGCTATTGTGGTTTTTTTTGTTTTTTTGTTTTTTTTTTTAATCTGTTTGTATCTGGCATGTCTTGTAGTGCACAGATCAGAGGGAAGAAAGAAAAAAATGTGTTCTCTGTAAAATGAATAATTGTCAAGTTTACAGGATGGAAATTACCCTTAGCTAATGTAATAGGGTTTGCTCACCTTTCCTCCATGCACAGGGTTCCAAAGGCAAGTGCTGTTAAATTACCTGTGGAATGGGCAGGAGAGGGGGATTCAAACCCTCCTGATTACCTGTGGAATGGGCAGGAGAGGAGGATTCATACCTTTCTGATTACCTGTGGACTGGGCTGGAGAGGGGGATTCAAACCCTTCTGATTACCTGTGGAATGGGCTGGAGAGGGGGATTCAAACCCTTCTGATTTCACAGGAAAATAATTAAAATGGAGCTGTGGTTTGGCTTGATCTCAGAGGTGCTTGCAAGCTAAATAAAAATAAAAGACTACCTTGGGGACAGTCTGTGCTGTTAATTAACTAGCTAAATTCTGCCTTCACTGTTCTCCGGTGGGTTTCCAGCCGTTTTGGCACTCAGCATCACAACTGGAAGCTGCCAAACACAACTTTGCACCTTCAAGCAGCTGAACAACCTTCTGAGGGCAGGCTGGGATATGGAGATTGTAGTGTCTAGGGAGCCAAGTGATGGAAAAGGGCAGGAACTGGCTGCTGGCAGAGGAGGGATGCAGCTCCTTTCCCTCAGGCACCCTCTGGTTATCTGTGGCCACCTTCCCCCGGCCAGCAGCATGGTTGGGCTCCTGCCAGGAAAACAGCTTTGTGTTTCCTTAAATATTCCACTACTGTTTGAGGGGAAAAAAACACCAACCCAACCCTGAATTGCTGTTATTACTGGAGTTGGCCAGCTGGCTGAATTGGGCCTTTTTCTTTTCATTAAGAAATGCTGCCAGGCAATGTTTTTCCAGTGAGGTCATGAGTGTGTTTCCAGATGAGGGGCAGATCTTCCCAGCATTGCCATGGCTGAAATCTGGGCAGGATGGAGCAGCTGTGGTGTCCTGTGCAGGCAGCCTTCTGGAGATCATTGGGGTGGGATAATAATTCCATAATAATAATAAGAATGTGATAATTGACTGTAATTCATCCTTTTTTCCCTTGAAACCACAGAAATGTGGGCTGATCAGGGGTAGGCGTAGCTCAGAGTTGGTTATTGGACCATGCAATTTGTTGTTTCAGCATCTGCTTTGATACCACAACAAACATGGGTTTAGTAAGGGCTTTTTGGGAATTCATCTTCCTGGGAAACGAGGCTGTGGAAGCTCCAGTTTCATTCTCTCTGTCTTAGAAACTCAAAAATATGGTGGTGATTGTTGGTTTTATGGAAAAGTCCCCTTAGCCCCAGCTGGTTTGTTCTGTTCTTAAGAAATTAGTAAAGGATGCTTTTGTCTAAATCATCCTAAAGGTTATCCTTAGTGAGTTGTTTTCATAATTGTATTGAATTCCTTTCACCTTTTTCTTTTTTTGGGGACAAAAAGGGGCACTTTTTCTTCCCCAGACTTAAGAATAAGCTAAAGCAAATGGTGTGATCTTTGGGGAGCTTGTTACTGTATTGGAATTCTGGTATTTCCAGCACATTTCAGGAGAAAAGTTGGCCAAAGTCAATTTTAAACACATGAGATGAGATATAATCTTATAGCACTTCCAACAGATCTCCAGTAAAAATATTTGTGATGGTATTTTACTTTGTATTGGATATCAGTGCTCAACAGTTGCTTTCCAAATACTGAATTTGGTAAATAGTAGGTACTAGTGTTTTTTACACGCTGCTCCTTAGGACTGCCCTGGATATATTTCAGAAATTTCTCCTTGTGAGGGTGGGGAGGCCCTGGCACAGGTTGCCCAGAGCAGCTGTGGCTGCCCCATCCCTGGAAATGTTCAAGGCCAGGTTGGATGGGGCTTGGAACAAGCTGTTCTTGGAGAAGGTGTCCCTGCCCACAGCAGGGAGGGTTGAGATGGGATGAGCTTTTTGATCCTTTCCAGACCATACCATTCTGTGATCCTGTGCTGATGATCTGATCTGCTTACTTGTTTCTTGTTTTTTAACTCACAGTGAGGCAGATTTGATTTGTTTGGCTAAAAGCTGGGGTGCAGGGTAGCCTCTGGATCTGCCTGCAGCCTGCCTGCCATGCCACAAGTTCAAAAGCATCGAGGGTTGAACAGAATCTGTTATGCAGGAGCCAGGCTCCATCTCATGTCTCTTTGTCTTCTAGGTTTGGAAGAAAAAAATGTTCTTTCCAAAAAAGAGAAGATGAAGCTGAGGAAGGAAAGATGGCTGCAGAGTGAGTATTCCTGTGAAACAGCATCAGAGAGCATAGTTCTGATGGATCTCTGTACTCTGGGTTTGGGTGACAGTGCTGGAAGGAGCTGAACGCTTCTCAAAAATCTTCACCCCGCCTCAGCACTGGGATAAAAGTTCCAAGTATTGTTTCTCAGTGTTCAGCACCAAGACTTAGTCATTGCCCCAGTTCTACTTTGGATTTTTCATTGTGTGTAATATATGTGACTGCATAAACCCTTTGTTTATCCAGAAGGGCGCTGTGCCCATGTAAGTTTAGCATATTTTTCTATCTTTTAAACTCTGGTAAAGATGTGTGAAGCTGTCTAGTGGAGCTCCTTCTCACCAGGAGCTGTGGGAATGTCAGGACAGGCTGGAGCTGAGCTCCATGCTGCCACCAGCTAATCCCAAACCTCTGTGGTGAGACCCTACAGAGGGCTCTCCTGCCCCCTCAGTAAGGGAGAGCTCTGGACACTGCTGGTTGTGCTCTTTCCCACATGCTTCAGGTCAGTGAACCCACTTACCAGACAGTCTGGCCTTTCCTGAGGCAGTGAAATATGAGCTAAACAAACCCAGCCCATGGCAGAAATGCTTCGCTTTCCTATTTTTGCTTTGGAGTGTCTTAGCAGAGTAGGGAACTATGCTGTCCTACGCAGTGTAGCAGAGGGATTCCTTGTGTCACCTGGAGCTGTTCTTGGGACAGGCTTTTCTCCTAACACCTTCTTGCCCAGGAGAGTTGCATGCAGACTGTGTTTGGGGCAGAGGGCTGCAGCTTTCTGTTACACCAAATGCTCTCTGTGCCTGAGCTCTGAGCCCAAGTTCATTAACCTTTGGTTTCAGTTGCACTGAAGGTGTGTCTGGCTCTTCTTAGATAAAAAGGTATGAATTTAACACATGAGTGTGAAGGAAACATCCTCCCAGCCAACCAGGCAACAGCTGCTGAAAGCCTTGACATCTTGCTTGGACACAAAATACAGATGGCTGTGCTAGTCAAGATCAGCTGCTTTGGAAAAGCCCAGGAGCAGGATCCCCACATGGTCTTAATCCAGCCCTCCTGATGCATTTGTAGCATCAGTCTTTTCCAGGATCATGTGTGCTATTTTGGCCCTGCTGTGGCCTCTTTACCTTTCTCTTGCCTCTGAAGTTACTAAGATGTGAATACAAGTGAAATGCAGAGGCTTTGCTTTGAGGAGAACATCAAGACAGTAAACTCCAGGCTGAATTATCGGTTTTAAGAGATAATAGATGTTAGAAATGCTTTACAGGCACAGAAGTACCTAAAAACTCTGCCAGTTCTTTGTGGAGAAAGAGCTTTTTGTCCCCCAAAAGAGAACCCAGCTTGGACTGCTGAAGTTATCACTACATCTCTGTTTTCCTAAATCTGAGTTTGTTGTTTCTTCTTGTCCCAGGGCTGCTTCTGAGACACTGCATGCCAAGACCCTGGGAACCAAAGATCAGCCCAGTAGTGCAAATGCAAAACTTTCTTCCATTCCAATAAGTAATCTTAGGAGAGACTAGAGAGGGAAAAAACTTATGTAATGCTTCAGACATTAGAAGCATGCACATTTAAAAATACATATATCGCATGGCTCCTCAGATGAACAAGACTTCATAGGAAAAGAATTTGGGATGTTTGTGCAGAATCAGGTGTCTGAAAATTTTCAGCACATACTGTTTATGAAAGCCCTGAAGTAGTCAGCTTCATAAAGCCAGACCAAAAAAAGAAGTAATGCAGAACAGAAAGCTGTGTTCTTGGCAGGGACTGCTGTGAGGAGAAGTGTTTCCAATCCTGATTTGTCACAAACATCCATGTGCAGCAGAGCTGCAGTTCATGAAAAACTGTTGCTCTTGGACTCAGCTGAGTTGGAGAAAAAGCAAGGGGAAGGTATTAAAGGAGCCAGCCACTGAATTTGAGTTCTGCTTCCTTGACTATGGCGGCAGGATTAGACTCAGGATTGTGGTCTGTAAGTGGGACTGGCTGCTTTTGTACTCCCACCAAAAGTACTTCTGGCTTCTGTGGCCATGCTGCCTTGGGAGCTGTTGGCCTCCCTGTGTCACCAACTCAGCCCCATGGCTTCTGGCACACTGTCACATCCACACAAGGAGTTTGTAGCTCAGCACTGAGGTGCATCCTTGCAGCTGTCCAAGGGACTTGTGGGTCAGGTGGGGCATCCTGGAGTTCGGCTGGGAGCTTGTAGCAGTGCTGGGCTTTTGTGGGCTGTCCTAAAGGACATATTCTGCTGCTGCTGGCTTTGAGAAGTGTGGGCAGCTGTGGGACTTACTGCTTCATCAGGAAGCCTCAAGGACTGTGGGAGAAGCCTGTGGCTTTTAATGCCCACCTCCTAAGGCAGAAAATGAGACAGATGTAACATTTGTGGAGCTTTCTGTGCCCACACCCTTGTCAGAGCTGCTGCTGGGAGACCGGGAAATGTGGTCCTGAGAAAAGCCGTCTGCATCTGCCACTTGGTGCAGTGCTTTTCCCAGGGTCCAGTCCATCCAGCATCTGACTGCTTGCACTCCACAATGAGTCATGAAGGTGGAACCTCGACACGCTTCAAACTAAGTAAACAACTGACATTAAGTCCATCTTTGCCTGTACTAGGAGGCTGTCATTTGGTCCCCACAGCAATGCAGAGAGGGGGCTGTGCCTGTTTAAGGCCAGATGTGCAATTGACTTCATTTGGATTGTCCCTTCCCCTCTTGTTTCCCAATTCTGTGCAAGGTCAGTGTGGTTTTTGCCACACCAGGACTCCTGTGCCATTTTACTGTGAGCAATGAACAGTGTAAGGGATGGAAACAGACCAAATCTGTCTGGGGATTTCACTTCCCATTGCAGTGTCAGAAGGGATGTATAGAGTTAGAAGCAAATACATCAATGGAGGGAATGACCCAACTGCATTTTGTTCATTTTTTCCCTGGTTTAAATCACTTCTGGCCTGTTGCAAATGGTAAAACAACTTACGAATTTCTCAGCTCAAGGGTTATCTCCTGCAGGTGTTTCTGACAGTAATTCCTTGTTTCTGACACAGAAATAGAAAGTGTAAAGATGGCCAAGCAGAAGCAAAAAGCTGAAGCGAAGCGGAAAGCAACACCTGTGGTGGGAGACATGCAGCCCTTGATGGAAGCCCTGCCTGAGCTCTCCTTCCTGACCACAGGTGGCAGGGAAAGGAAGCCTCTCAAAAGGTATGTGCCATTTAGAGGTGGGCTATGTATTTCCCCTCTTCCTGTGGAGTCAAGTGTCCTTCAGCTCAGCTTGGAGCTACAGGCAATGGTCAGGAGAACAGGGTCTCATTCAAAACTCAACCCCTTTCGTGCTTAACTTGACACAAGAAAAAAAGATTAAATGTGTCTTGTGAACCCACAGCTGAGAGGGGAACCACATTGCTTGGATGAGGCTTGGCATGAGACAGGCTGGGAGCATCCAGATGTCCTGGGAGTTGCAGGAGTGGCACGTAGGTGTCCACATTGTAATGCTGCTGAGCTCACCTGATAACCTTGCCTTGTGGTGTTGCAGCCTGACATTCCATCCTTCCAGACCTTCATGCAGGCTTTCTCCTGAGGCAGTTCAAGTCCTTTGAGCTGTGCCCTTTGTGCTCTGGCCAGAATCTTTGTCTTGTAGTGTGACTTTGGCCAAGAGCACGGCTGAGTTGGCTGTTCCCTGTGCACTGTCAGCTCCCTCTTTCCCTATCCCAGACCTTTGCCAAAAGTCTCTCCTTTTAGAAACCCAAGTTGGCACAGTGGAGGTGGGAGTTTAACATGGGCTGATGTCACCTTCATTGCCTGTGACCTGCTAACCCCACACCAGCCCCCCCTTGGTACTGGCATGGAGGAGCTACAGGCTCTTCTTCCCCTTGCTGGCTTCTGGCTTCCTGAATGTCTGTGTAGAAGTGTTTGAAATAATCAGAGGAGGCTTTTATAGGATTTGAATCATTACAGAAAGGAAGGGTAATACTCTGGTGATTTGTCAGCAGTATTAATAAAAGATTAGATTCTCCAGGAATTTGATCTCCTGCAGGGTAAAAGCGCATTACAGGGAGGTTTTTATTCTGTTTTATAATGAATGAAGGCAATGAAGTGTAATGAAGCTGAGCTGCTAACAGGGTCCGAGGAAACAGGAAGCGTGCTGGTGGTTTTGAAGGGAAATCCAGAAGGGAATGTACTCTAGAAAAACTTTCCTTTAGGCTTTGTCACCCCCTGCAGAGCTGCTCACCTCTGAAGGGACTGCCGTGGTGACTTGGTGGCACACACAGATTTGGCAAGCCCTGCTCTGGTGACCAAAGGCTGCCATACAGCTTGACAAAGGATTTTACTGAGCTTCTGTGAGCATTCCAGGCAAACTAGGACCAGAAGTTGTGCTTGTGCTGAGCTGTTAAAAATGAGGAGAGGAAGAGGAGAGGAAAATTAGCAGAAACTGATTGAATAGAGCTGGGTGATGGAGATGAGTGACATGAAGGAGTGTGAGGCAAGGGGAGTAAGAAGAAAGGAAGAATGGGGAGGGGGGGGATAAGGCAGAATAAGAGGATGGAGGGTAGCATGCCAGAGAGGGAAATAGGAAGAGGTCTCTCTCTGTAACAAGAGACCAGATCCTGCTGTCTTGAAGAGGAGATGGGAAATTGTTGTGTTTCCTGACCTTTGGGGCAGATCAGGTGCAGGTGGCTGTAGCCCCCAGCACCCACCAGTATAGGAATTCCTCCTTGATCCCTGCTCCAACAGAGAGGTGGGATGCAGGCCCTCTTTCTCCCCCTTGGCCTGCGTGCTGGGGCTCTGCTTCAGGGTGAATTGGGGAGGAGCTACTCCATGGAGGCAGAGCCTTTTCCCAGCCTCTTTCTCCTGTTAACTTTCATATCTCTGTAATCCTGACAAATGGAAATTTCCTCTTCTTTCCTTAATGTCCAGTTCTACCAGCAACACCCTTTGTGCACCACGAGTCCCAACAGCAATCTCTGTGCTTCCTGTGTGTCCCTTGCTGGGGCTTAGTGCTGGCTTTGTGGTAAATCTCTGCTGCTGCTTGGCACTGGGCATCACGAGGTGTAATAATACCTTGTGGTCTCCTTGGACTTTGCCCAGGAATAAGGAATGCACAGAGAGATGGCAGATCTGTATCTCCTGCTGTACCATCTTGCATTACAGCATGTTATATCCCAGTGATCCACTGCAGGAAGCAAAGCAGGGCTGGCAGCTCCCTCCTCTTGCTGGGTATCCCTGGCTCTCCCTGGATGGCTGTGGAGGCTGGAGCTGTGTGGTGTCAGCAGGGAACATGAGCTGTGCAGAGGTGCCGTGTGTGCTGGGGAGGGGAGCTTCCACGGAATCTTTTCACTAAGCAATGGGATCAGTTTGACCTGGGGGTTAGTGATAAGCAGAAAGTGATCTGGGCATGCACAGCTGACGACCAGTTCTGGCACTGAGCAATCTGGTTTTCCTGTAATGCCTCCTGCTCTGTTAGCCTTGGGTGGAAGGAGTGTGCATTTCCCCGCAATGCCTGGCTATGGAAATAATTGCCTTTCAGGACAATTTCCATTCAGGACAATTAATTACCTGTACTTTCTGGAAAGGCACATATAGAATCCCTGGATTCTTTCCATCTACACAGCCATTGCTAAATTAATGCTCTAACGCTCACTTGTTTTGTTTCTTCTCTCCATAGCCACATAAAAGCAAAGGCAGAACCAGCAGACTTCTGTCTGATGAAACAAGCTCAGAAACATCAGCTCCTGTAAGTACCCAGTTTTCAGTGTCCAGTTCCTGCTCAGCCTCATGGGATGGTTGAGACTGTAAGGGACCTGTGGGGATCACCCGGTCCAACCCTGGTGCTCAGGAAGGGTCACCTAGAACTGCTTGCTCACGACCCAGCTCCACGTGGCTTTTGAATATCAACAAGCATAGAGAACTTAAATGTGTCCAAGTAACCTGGACTTAGTCTGGCAACTCTTTATTCCATATCTGTTGGATAGTTTATACTGCCATCAGGAGCTTCATTTTCCCTCAGCACGGCTCTCCTGGGCCTCCTGGGATCTCTGTGATCTGGCATTGTTTGCTTTCTTGTTTCGTGCCTTTCTGTCAGTTTTGAGTCATTCAGCTTCAAGCTGAGGCTGAACAGTCAGGCTACAGATGCAGCACTGCTCCCCATGAATACCCTCCCTGTCAGAAACAGGCCAATGTTGGTGCTGGGATGCCTTTCTTGTTTAGTTCTACCTTGCTTTACTTTTTCATGATCTGGCAAGTCTCTGCTTCTTGGGAGGGAAAAAGTTTGGAGGAAGGTCTTGAGGTTTCTTTCCCAAGGTATTAGTTCAGATGAGAGGTTCACCTTATTACCCCAAGCCAAGCTTCAGGAGCATTGGCTCCTCTCTCTGTTTCTCTGGCAAGAGCATGGAAGGGAAGGGCTGTGCTTGGGAGGGAAGTAGCTGAGCACTACCAAGTGTTTGTCTGGCGAGGCTGTGGAGAGCCTGGCACTCTGAGAGAGTCAGATGCTGTAGAGGATGTGGCTGTGTGAAAACTCACAGGTTTTTTAATACTCCTGCTCTGTTCTTGTCCCTCCGTGCTTGCTTGCTTTTTAAGAGAAGGCCATTTCCCCAGAAAGTAGCTGTGACCAGGCATGCAGAGGTAATTGTGTCATGCTCTTCCCATGGTGTCCAGCTAGTGTTGCATGTAGGATTACCAAGGCTCAGCATTCAGCAATAAAGAGAGTCAGTAGATGAGCTCTCTAAAGACAATTTGATTTTGCGCTGGTGCAGTCTGAAATAATTTTCATTCTTGGTGATTCACCAGATCTAGTCTCTTGTTTCTGGTTTACTAGGGAAAAGCTCTTAAAAAACCCCAAACATTCCCAAGTGATGCTGGACACTATAGTGATTGTTTGTGTCTCTGTGGCATGAGATCAAAGTCTCTGGCTCCCACGAAGCTGGCAGAAATTTGAGCTCTGCCCTTGGCTAAATTGGTTTATTCTTGCACTGTCTTTCTCTGAGATTTACACCCAGGATCACTCTGTCTCAACAGAAATCTGCTTTATGAGTTGGTCCTTATCTGCTCAGTTCCTTTCACACGAGGCACTTAAGAGAACTGCTGTGTTATTTTTCTTTCCTCAGAGGGAAGGAAGTGGCTCGGTTTCACGAGGTTATCACCGATCCCCAGTACAGAGCCAACCCCCTCCTGGCCATCAGCAAGCACCTCTCCCAGAGGCTGAGGCAGGGGGAAGAAGGGGAACCCCTTTAGAGCCTCAGCTGGGCCCTGCCAGGCAAAGGAGCACATCCCCTGGCACGACGTCCCAGCCGCTTTGGTCCTTGGAAGCAGTTCAGCAGACGATGAGAACCAAGAGCCCTGCTTTCTGTCTGCAGGAAGAACAAGCTCTCTCCTGACAGGGGAGTTGCTGCTCCTTCACAGGCAGTCTGCACAGAGCAGGGTGTTCTGTGAGATTCTTGTGCAGGCATTAATCTCCCTGCAAAGTGTCTTGATACATTTGCTCTTCTTGTGAGCAGGCATGATGTCTGAAACTGTGCCAATGGCCGTGTATCTGTTTTCTGTCATTCCCCCACCTCTTCCTGACAACTCTGAGAAGATGTTCTTGCTTGCTCTGTTGGGATGGTTCAGGACCCCAAGCCCTGGAGCCCAGGAGGCTTTTGGAGTTTGTCATGACCAATGCTACTGCTCATAGACATTGTTTTCTGTGAGAAATTTAGCTTTGGAATAAACGTACTTTCATACAGCACTGAGTTTGTCTGGCTCTTGTTTTGGTAAATAGGAATTGAAATATGGGTTTGTTTCCTTCTCTGGATAAACAACTTTAAGTAATTGTACTTTCCATGTGGACAGTGAATCAGGCAATGAGAAATGACTGCAGATCACGTCTAACTCACGGACTTGCCTTCCCCCTGCTCTGGAAGCATGTGCTTCCTGTTGAGTGATGCTCAGCCCTTTTGGCTTTTGTGGCCTACCCTGTAAGAAGCATCCCAAAACATGTCCAGCCTGCAGGCTCTGAACTTCACCCAGTTGTTTTAGGGATTGTGAACCTCTGGAGCAGGCTTTTCCTTTACCAAACACCAATCTTCACAAAACCCCAGTGAATTTTCATGGGGGGACAACTGAAGGCAGGGCCATTCCATATTAGTTTAAAGTTTACTGCTGCTTCTTAACCTTGGGAAAGCAGCCTGCTGCAGTTGCCTCAGGCACTAACTTGGGTCAGAAAGCAGCTTCAATGGAGGTGGCTGGCACCTTGCTCATAATTTCTTGCCTCAGTAGTAATGTTGCTGCTGTTCTCTGTCTAGGCTGGCACTGTTGAACAAAGGCTTTGTCTGGTGCGTCTTGACTCAGCCGTTCTTGTGCTGAAAGGGAGAGAAGGTGGGAGATGAAGAAAAGCAAAGACATCCAAGAATTGAGATTGTTCAGCCTGGACAAGAGAAAACTCTGGGGAGACTGAGCCCCCCCCACCCCCAGTGCTTGTAGGGGCTTCAGAAAGAGTGGGAGAGGGGCTGTGGACAAGGGCCAGGAGTACCAGGACAGGGGGGAATGGTTTCACTCTGCCAGAGGGCTGGCTTTGGTGGGATGTTGGAAAGAAATTCTTCCCTGTGAGGGTGCTGAGGCCCTGGCACAGGCTGCCCAGAGAAGCTGTGGCTGCCCCATCCCTGGAAGTGTTTAAGGTCAGTTTGGATAGGGCTTGGAGCAGCCTGGTCTAGTGGAAAGTGTTCCTGCCCACAGCAGGGTGTTGGAACTGGATGAGCTTTAAGGTTCTTTCCAACCCAAACCGTTGTATAATTCTCTCATTCTCTAAGTACAAAGGAGGATGGAAAAGTGGAAACAGCAATGAGATAAGAAAAGGAACAGTAACAGCAACAATATTAATAACAAGAATACAAAAGAGAGGTGATTCATGTACAGGAATGCTCACCCAGACCCTGAGACAATGAACGATGGCAGACAATGCTGCTGTGTTTTTCCTTGACTTCAAGCCAGAGAGTCCCTACTCCCCACCTAATCCTTGGGTCCTAGTCAAAACTTGGATATACCTCTGCAAAACCAGCTCCAAGCACTTTGGAGCCCCCAGAGGCATCACTGTCATGAAGGGCTCTGTGTGTGTAGGTCTTTCCAGGGTGGCACCAAAATAGGGTCCCCACCCCTCAGGCTGCATGTGGATTTCCCACCACCTTTAGGTGCTACAACCAGAGCTGGCCACTGGAAATTTGGACACCAACGGTGGAGTTGTCCAGCACTTTTTCCTTGCTCAGCCTGCTTGCTGGGTCCCATTCTTCCCCTTCAAACCTCTGGGAGCCAACAGAGCTGAAGCCTCATTATCTGCGAAGCGAAGGGGAGGGGTGACTGATGTGTAGAGGCATTGAGCAGGGTCGTGGCCCTCGATCAGCATGCACAGCATCCTTGTGCAACACATTCACACCTCTCCTTCACCTTGGATGGGCCGGCGCCCATGCTGTGGGCTGTGTGTGTAGCTCTGAGCCCGCTGTTTGGAATTGTTGGTCCCCCGGGAATTTAGCAGCAGTTAAACATGTGAGTGTTTAGAGCTCCAGTTCACAGCCTGCTGCTGCAGGCATCTCCTGCCCCCGCCATCCGAGCAGTTGAGCAAAGGACTTGAAATCTGCCAGGAAACAGGCGTCTGAGACACAGAGTCGCCTTCGCAGTTGGCATGTTTTCAGGATGATAAAAGCTTTCACGCCTTTTTTTTTTTTCTCTTTTTTTTTTTTTTTCTTTTTTAGATAGCAGGGTGGGAAAAAAATAGCTTCCAAGCTGTAAGGAGTAGTTGTGCCAGAGGGGTGGGTGGGGGCCCAACCCGGCAGCTCCAGACTTGGCAAGAAGTGAGTAAGCAGTGAATGCACCTCAACTCGGCACTGGAGGAATTTGGGGCTACTTTTTTGAGCTGTTCTCTTTCTCATTGGGAATTTTGCCTTTGAAGGCTGTTCAAAGAGCTGTGTCTGAAAGTGGGAGCCAGGGTATCCTGTCCATCTGGTGGTACCAGTGGATATTTTCAGCTACACACAAGGCAGTGGGTGGAAGGGGATTCTCCCTTCCCATCAGCTCATGGATAGTGTTGTTGGTGTGCAGGGATATTTTTTAATATCCCTGCTCTTACTACTCCCACATTTCTCCATGTATGGCCCATTGGTTGGTTCCTGCTGGAGCAGGGCTTGCATCAGGGCAGCAGCACAGCTCAGAAAGGTGCAGTGAGTCACACAGACACGGTCTCAGCCTAACCCTAGGAAATCCCTTGGGTTGTGAGCACGTAGCCGACCTCCTTCTTCCTTCCGCTTGCTGGCTTGTCTGCCCTGGAAAATTTTCCTTACAGACCTCATACAAGCATCCTTTGCCTATGGAAAATGTGACTTTTGCTGGGCAGAGAGCACTTCTGCTTACACTCTGAAGCCATGAGCTGCCTTATGTGCCCATGGCTTTCCTTGATTCCCTGGAGCTTAGCATGTGAGATGGCTTTTGGCAGCCCTGGCAGCCCCGGCTCCGAGGCACATGCTGGTGCTGTGGGAATTGGGGTGGAGCTGGCTGCCTCCCAGGCTGCTACGGAAACCTTGTGGCTGCTGGGGTCCAGATGGCTTTGTCCCAAGTGCTGACTGGGAGCAGTGGGGCTGCCATGGGCTCCTTGAGATGGCTCCCAGGTTCTCCCTTTCACCAGCTGAGAGCAGGCCCTGGGTCGTGCCATGGTCTGGTGCAACTCCAGCCCTGAGCTACAGTTCTTAGGTTGTACTTAGGGTGCCAGTAGCAGCTGGTGGGGAGCAGTGGGAATATTGGGAGCATTGGGTCTCTGCTGCAGTAGGGTTGCTCTCCTCTGCTCCCTGGCTAATTCACAGTGGGACTGACTGCCTTCCCAAGTATTTCTTCAGCTACTGGTCAGTCTGAGCTTTGAGTCTCTGTGGGTCATTTGGGGGTGTATCTGTAGGTTTGCTGTCTGGGGGCAAGGAGTTGTCTCCCAGCTCACAAAAAAGACCTGCACTCCTTACCCTCCCATAACCTTGCACATCCCTGTCAGAGATCAGAGAGCTGCAGAAGCTGAGCTGGGTATTGCTGCTGACCTTTTGGCCCTGGTACAGTGAAAGCTGAGGGAGAGAGAACTCAAGGCAAGAAGAGAAGTGAAGACATCATGTCTGGTCACCCTGACTCTCTGATGCTGACCATTCTGAGGAGGAAAGATGCAACAAGGACTTTGCTGGTGAAAGAGGTAACATAACTTAGTGTAAGAAGGATAGTCGGGAAGATTGTGTTTCCAAAGGGGACTGGGACAAAGGGGTCTGAGTGGAAAAATTTGTATGAACATAGTGACCCATAAATGCTGGTAAACTGGTGTAATAAATGGGCTTTGCTCTGCTGGCACAGCAGAGTCCGTGTTCTCAATCCCCACAGTCACCAGTCACATCCCAGCCCATAGCAGAGTCTGCTGGGGGCACCTTGCCAGGGACATGGCTGCAGGTGCCAACAGACCCCTCCAGCCATGGTGACAGTCCTCAACAGTCCCACTGTGGGCACTGTTGCTGACCCAGCACTCAGGGAGCTCCAGACAGTTGAAACTCCAGTGTCTCCTGCTCCTTCTGGCCCAGCAACTGCCTGGCAGAGCAGAGACTTGGCACTTCTGACCTTCTGCCACTCTTGCATGCTCCAGCATGTGCAGTGAGTGCTTTCCCTGTGTGGGGTTATTTCCTTCCCTCTTCCCTGGCTGATCCTTACATTTCCCACACTTATATCTTTCTTTTGCCCTTTATTTACCTCTGAAACCAACGCAGGTGGATTCTTGCAGGAGCAGCCTCAGGGAACCCAAGGAAATACAACTGCATGCAAATTCAAGCTGAGCGATGGTTTTGGAAGCAGATGAGATTGGCGCCAGCAACTCCTTTCATTGAGGTGTTGCACAAGAGAGGGGCAGAGGTGAATCACCTGATCCAGCCTTTACCTCAGAGCACAGCCCCACTTGTCCCTGCCCAGAAGCACAGGTTTCACCGTGGCCTTTTTGCCTTTGTTGGCATCAGTGCCCTTGGTGGCCCATCCTGCAGGGATGTGCTGTCACAGTGCTGCCTTTTCAGAGCACTCGGGTTGGATGCATCAGACCTTCCCTTGAGAGGTGCAGTCCTGTTCCTGCTCTTTGCTTCCCGACCTTTCTCCAGTTACTAATCCCAGGAGGGCTCTAACTCTTATCCCATGGCAGCTCAGTTTCTTTAAGAGCTTTTGGGTTTTCTTTAAGTGCTTAAGAGCATTGCCACGTACCATTTTGAAATCCCCATAAAGTCCAGTTAATTGGATCACCCTTATCTTCATACTCACCATTTCCTTGCAAGGGAAAGCCATGCCCTGCATGCTGACTCTTCCCAATGAGATAATTATCTGGGATCTGCTGATGGCTGCTTTACGTGAGGTGTTAAACCTGGCTTTGTGTTTTTAGTTTGCTCAGTAATTTAATGCTGTTCAGGCCTTTTTTTTTCTGGTGTGTGGCTCTGTGTTTTCTCTCTGTCTGCTCCTGATGCCCCATTGGATGCTCTGGCAACCCAAACTGGGATTGGCATCAGGAGTGCGTTGCTGACTGAGGACAAAGATTTTTGTGGTGGTTTTTTTTTTTCTTAACCGATTCAATTTTCCTTACGAAATAAGTTAAATATGTGCAAACATATTTAAATAGTGCAAACAAAACACAGTGCCTTGCCAGCAGCGTTTTTAAGATTCAGACTTTTGCACCCGGATTCTCTGAGATTTTCTGGGACTGCTTGATTACAAGTAGGATGCATAAAATATTATCTAGGGGTTTCTCTCTGCTTTAACGATTGGTGTTTTGTGCCACATGGGGGGTGTTGGTGACCTTGCTTGAGCTCAGAGTGATTTGTACATGAACCAAACAGGTCTGCCTGTATCTGCGCCTTGTGGCTTGTCACCCCCAAACATCTGGGGAGCTGCAGTTGTCCCTGATGGTGCTCCCCTAGGGCAATGAGGAGTGGGGTCTGGATCCATGCTCAGTGTTCCCAAATTGAGAGTTTCTGTGATGTAATGCAGTCTCTTTGAGACTGAGTGAGCCATGACCAGGGGTTTTGCTGCTGAAGGAGTGTGTAGGGTGCAGTTTGCTGTGGAGGATGTTGACAGTGGTGTGTGACACGTTGTTTGCCTGATGCTCCCTGGACTTGGTTTCAGCAACACAAGTAGGAGAGGAAGCTGAGACAAAGAAATGTCCCAAACAGGAAGATGCTAGAAAGGGGACAAATGTCAGGCCCCGAGCAGGTAAAAGCAGATGATGCCAGGATATCCTCCCAAGTGAAGGAGATGAAGGAAGAGATAATAACCCCAGAGCAGGCACTCCTTTGTTCCAGCTCAGCCAGCCCGGGGCAGGGGGGGATGGACAGACCGTTCTCAGCTGAACACTTGATCTGTGTTTAAAGTGTGGTTTGTCCGGCTTTCACAGGCATTGTTTGAGGGACTGGTGGACAGAAGCCAACCCACGAAAGGGGAGAGGCAAGAAGAGCTGCTTCCCTGGGGGATGTTGTGCTCCTGGTCCCCTGCTCTCCACAGGCTCAGCAGGGAGGAAGGGGGCTGCTCAGAGCCCTGCTGTGGGACAGGGCAGTGGGGGCATCAATGCCTCCTGTGGCTGCAGGGCTGCAAGCCCAGACAGCCTGATGGGTTTATGAGCACATCCACATCCCTGGTGCCACAGCCCAGAGCTGTGCTTCCAGGCTGGAAGCAGTGTTGGTGCTCTGTGCAGAGGGTACCTGGCTGTGTTTACAGCTGCTTTGGATACGCTTAATCTGCATGCGTTTGCAGCTGTGCTGGGTACGTGTAATCACTGCTCAGCAGTGTGATGGTTCATCTAAACACCTTCCACTTCACTGGCAGAACAACCCCTGCCTGCCTAATGAACCCTTCTGCTTTGGCAGCAGGAGGTGTTACTATGGGAAGACACTTAACTCTCACAACTCTGTTGATGTTCCTCCACTCACCTTTTGGCCCTCTGTGCTAAGGTAGAGTTCGTGCTGCTTTCAGGGCTGCTGTGCCCACAATGTCTGATATTGCTGGTGGGCTCCAAGTGAACACTGGGGTGCTCATCATTGCTCAGTGTGCAATGCAGGTGCCTTAGACAGATAGTAGGTGCTACAGGCACCTGGGGTGAGCTCTGGATGCTGCTGCTGATGGTGACCAGTGTAAACAGAAGTGGTGAACCAATTCTGAATCAATTCAAGCAGTCCTTTTCCATGCATTTTTCCAGCTTGTCACATGTCTTGGGATTTTTGAACCAGAGATGTTCTTGTACTTGAATAGCACTTGCTGGATCTTGCTTCCAGATTTTCCTCCTCCTAATTCCCAGTGTTAACTATTTTTTTATTATTTTCGAGCACTCCTTGTCACAGTTCTATAGCTTGGTGCCAGGGCCTGGCAGCTGAGCAGTAACAGCCAGCCTACATTGCAGCTGATGTGCCATGACCAGAATATCCCTAGATGGTCATGGTTTAAAAATGGGTCTTGTATTGGTCACTGAGCAGGTTGGTTCATGACTTGTTGCTGTGCAGTGCTCAGACTGTCCCCAAGGCAGTTTTCCATTTTGGTGTCTGGTCCTGCCTGCTCGCTGTGACCCCAAGGGCACATTTTGCCATGGGTGGCACCACACAGCCCCATGCCTGTGGCTGCCCAGCCTAGGGGTGTGAGAGAATGAAGGGGAGCCACAGTCCTTCCTCTGCTCTGTGCTGCAGTAGAGTCCCTGCACGTGGGGTGAAAAGACCAGGACCAGTGGTGCTTGTGTAAAATTGCATTGTCTGTCACTCTTCCCCCAACCCCAGGGATGGAGTTCCCTGTGGCTGGAGATCCCTGTCTTTAGGATGTGTCCCCAGCCCAGTGTGGGGGCTTCTCTATCTTGGGGCTGCCCTGATCCAGCTCTTCTCTTGGATGGTATCAGGCAGGGCCCTCTGCTTGGCTGTCACCTGATCTGTGTGCTCACAGGCACTCTGGCATCGTCATCCTGCCTGTAGACCCAGCTCAAGACACTGTGTAGGCATGAGGACACACCTCGGCATTGTTCAGGGGTGTACACAAGCAGGTTACTGCAAGAGGAGCTGCCAGACTGCCTTGAAGCATGTGCTGGCCTTAGAAATTCTTGTTACAGACTTATCTGTGAAGCAGCTGGATCTTTGATTAGGCAGCTACGCTCCCCAGTTGTCCTACAGCAGCAGCCACCACCCCGGTGAGGATGCCATTGTCCTTCCAGGGCACTGCCAGCTTGCCACTCTGCAAAGAATGGGTTAAATATCCTCCCTCCTCCTTTTTGCAACATGGATTTGGAAACAGGTTCCCCAGGCTTGGCAGCTGCCCCGCTGAGGATCATATGGCGACAGCAGGGAGAAACAACTAAGCTTGAATCTGCTGCCAGGGTTTTCAGGGATGCTGCTTCTGTTGGGTTGGTGGCACAGAATGGTGGAGGAGGTGCTGGGTCTGGCAGTACCTCCACACCACATCCTCAGGTGAGGTTAAGGACTCCAAAAGTAGGTCAGTATGGACTGGCATGCTGGATGCAAGGTGTGTCTCCAGTCCAGTGGATACGGGATGGAGAATCCATACTGTGGAACTGTGCACCAGGACCGGCACACAGGGATATATTCAGCACATGTGGGGACCCCAAGGAGCATGACCAGTTTGCAAATCATGTTTCCCTGAGGTGGAAAATCACTGTCAGAGTGTGGGGATCATGAAGATGCTTTTGACTTGTGGTGTTTGAAATGCGCCATGCTCCCTTCTGTGAGTGACTGCCTAATATTTCTGATTTCTCAGGACTTTGATGAAAAAGACATTGTTGAACAGCCATTAATTTATTAAAAGTGGGTTTACACAAAACAAACCAAGTCAAAAAAGCCCCAGCCAATCGAAAAAAAACAAACAACCCACACGCCAAGGTTTGAATTACTTGGAAAACTCTGATGTTTCGTAAGCACCAGCAACTGAGTCATAGTGGCTCAGCTCAGCAAGGCCAGTGCTGTTTGGGGAGGGAGCCCCTGTCATCCCACAGTGGCAGGGAGCCAGCTAATCCATGGTGGGGCTGGGTCTGCCACTGAGCGGGATGAGGAGCCTGGGGACACGCTGTGCCTCCCACCCCACCCTTGTCCCTGCCACGTTTCAGGGTCAGGTTGGAAAGGATCACAGTGGGTCACCTGGTCCAACCTCCCAGCTCAGGCAGGGTCATGCCAGAGCACAGGATTGTGTCTGGCACTGGTTTTCCCAGCATCCTGGTGGGACGCAACCACTTTGGCTGGTGACAGAGGTGGAACTGGGGAAAGTGGTTTTGTTTCCTGGCTTCACTGCTGATATCCTAAGGCAGGGGAAAAATGCAGTAGTCAGTGTTAAATTCCCTGAGCTTAAAATAGGATAAGAAAACACAGACAGGCATTCCCAGAGGTGAAGGGATCAGCCGCCAAAAGCTGCCTGCCTGTTGGTACTGCTGCTCCTGAGCAGGGCAGAGGCAAAGGGCTGTGCCTGAGAGAAGGAAGTATAAAAATAGGTTGTTGTTTCCAGCACTGTCTTTTGTGCTGGTTCTCTTTGCCCTCCCTGTGAATGCCTGCAGGGATCTTTACTCCACCAGGAGCTGGGAGAGAAGGAAGAAGCCATGAGCCACTCAGTGCTGCACCTGAAGCCCACGCTGGGCACTGAAGGGACGTGGTAATGTGGGTGTCACCACCTAAACACCCTGGGGAAACAGATGAGAAAGCACACAGAGTTCTCAGCAAAATTTTCGTAATGCCAAGGTGGTTGATGCAGCAACACGTGTCAACACATATCCAGGACCATAGGAAATGGCCACAAGCAGTACCAGGGGAGGTTTAGATTGGATATTAGGAAAAATTCCTTCACTGGAAAGGTGGTCAGGTAACCTCAAAGGGACAGAAATCTGGGAAAGTCAGCTCTGACAAGTTGATGTCTGTGGTCAGCTGTGGCCAGGAATGAGATTTTGAGATATGATGAAAGTGCTCTGATGGGCAGAGATGAGGAGTGATATCAGGCTGCAAGCCTGAAAACCCTTGAGCCACAAAAACCAGGAAGAGCAAGGTCAGTGTTGCATTGCTCTGTATCCTGCAGCATCCCATGGGCTGAACTTGGCTCAGGACCTGCAGGTGTCATTAAACTGCAATGACCTGCAGTGGTATTAAACTGACAATGAGTGGGTTTAGATTGGATATTGGGATGAAATTCGTGGCTGTGAGGGTGGGGAGGCCCTGGCACAGGTTGCCCAGAGAAGCTGTGGTTGCCCCATCCCTGAAGTGTTCCAGGCCAGGCTGGACAGGGCTTGGTGCAAATAGTGGAAGGTGGCCATGCCCATGGCAGAGGGTGGAATGGGATGAGCTTTAAGGTCTCTTCCTACCTAATCCATTCTGGAATTCTGGGATTCTATGTGAAGAGAAAAATACAGTCAGAAACCTGCTCCCTAGGTGACCACCTGCCTTCATTCAAAGCCTGCAGTCACAAACAGCCGAGGTTTAAAGCAGTTATTTAATCATTTTTGGATCCCCTGTTACACGTGAGGCTGAAGCCCTAACACACATAAAGAGCCATATACGTGGTGGAAGCACTGATGAACTTTACTGATGCTGTTTGGGTGGAGATCTCCGGCTGCTTTCTGCCAAACACTGTTTGGCCTTCTCATCTTGGCGTGGTGGGATGCACTCGGACACGAACACTGCAGCCAGGATGACGCTGGAACGGCAGAGGCTCAGTCCTTGGTCCCCGTGGGGGGTGCTGGACGCCCGGGCAGTGGGGGCTGGTGCCGGGACCCCTCTGCGTGCGGGGGTGCGGGTGCGGGTCCCGGCGGAGCGGGGGGGTCTGCCCGGGCACGGGCTGTGGGCGCAGGGGAGGCCGCGAACCGTGCATCGCGCGGCCCCGCC
>VWYP01005917.1:6531-80306 GCA_013400435.1 Pycnonotus jocosus | reverse complement strand
GGGCAGCTCCCCAGCGGGACCGGCCGCCCGTCACGGCGTCTGCCCCGGCCGCCCGGGGCCGCGGGGAGCGGAGCAGCGGGGAGCCCCCGGTGCCCGGTACCGGCTGCCGCGGGTGGGGGGATGCCTTGAGTGCCCTGCCCTTCTCCCGATAGCCCTCTGGGCCGCTGCCGTGCTCCTCTGGCGTCGCCGGGTCCGGCCGCCCCCGGCACCGCCGCCCGCCCTCTGCAGTGGGGAGGCGGCGCGTCCTTGGAGAGCAGCTCGGGCGTGAAACGCGGCTGCACATCCCAGCGCCTTCCCTTCCCGGCTGGATAACCCCACCAGAGCCCTTTTCCATCTGTTGCCCTGGCCCCCGGTGAGTTTCGTTGTTCCTTTGGGATTTGTTTGGATTTGTGCGATGCTGGAGCAAAACTGCAGTTGTGAGATCTGTGGTTGTGCTTTTAAAAGTCTAGTTTTCTTAGAATAACAGAAATAAAAGGCTTCCGAAGGGCACCTGTATGGTGCCTGATGACCGAGGGGCACCGCTGGGCTGGGCCACTCCTGCTCTCTGCCCGTCTTCCTTCACCTTGTACCTCTCAGGACTCAGGTGAGGGAAGCACTGGTCATGGCAGAGAGGGTCTACAGAGCATTCAGGACTCTGCACTCGGGCTGGGGAAACCACAGAATCGATGGATGAGCCTCCATCAGCCATGCTGGTCCTTGGCCTGGGCTTTTATTTTTTCCTTTTCTTCTTTTTAATTTTTTATCTACTCTTTTTGGTGGAAAAAGGAAAGGAAATACCAAATATAAAAGAAAAAAACAACTTCATGTAATTTTTTTAGTATAAACGATATTAGGGTCTGATTTCGTGCTGTTTTTTATTTTATCCAAGTGGTGGGGAGCTTACTGAATTGTTGGGATCTCCCAGGCACCCTGCTGGCTCTGTGAGTTACTCTGTCACTCCTGAGAATGAAGTTGTAGCCTTGTTCTCCCAGCTGTTTTATGCTGGAGAGTGGCAGCAGGCCAGCCTTCCTGGACACACAAGATGTTTAGAATAATTAGTGATGGAATACCCCTTTAAAATAATTGTTTGGGTGCATCTAGCACTCAATTGCAGCGATATCTACCTCTAAAAATAGGCAGGCCTCTGTGTAATGAGCCTTGTAGTATAAACAAGTCATATCTTGAATGGCTGTTGTTACTTTAGGGATGTCCGAGATAGATGCCTTTGGGGGTTTTGCCAAATGTTCTGTCTAACTTTTTTTTTTTTTTCTTCTGCAGTGAAGTGTGTTTCTTGGCCTTTACACTGTGTGGTTGTATGCACTGACCAGAGGGAATGCTCGGTAGCTCTCGCTGTTCAGGGCTGGCACAGTTGCACAGAAAAGCTTCCCACTGCTCCTGTGGCAGCCCAAGGTTGAGCAGGCCTGTTTTTTCCATGAAATCCATGCTCATGTGGAGATGGCTAGCAGTGGGCTGTGCCAGGTGCCTGCTCTGAGGCACTGCCCTCTCTGAATTCAGCACAGAGCCCCGTTTATCTGTGCTCTGAGTCCACACTTTTCCATGAGACAGGGACAGAGCAGCTCGGGTGTGATCCCAGGCTCCTTCCTGGGATGCCTTCCCCAAGGGTCCCAAGGTGCAGCTGTGTGACCACACCGTTCTTGCTTACAGGAGTTAGGAGCCAGGATGGCACGAGGATTTCTCTCTCATTTTGCTGTGGGGTTTATCAGAGCGTGATGGTTGAGCATTGGCTCAGCCTCTTGTGTGCACATGCCTTTTGGACTTTGTTTTCAGCAGCCAGCATGCTGGCCAAGGCTTCTCTGTGTTGCTGATGTTGAAGAGCACTGGCTCCTCAGCTCGACAGGACAAAAACAGCCAACTTTTTCAGCAGGAGGAGTGTTTGCACTATGAGCACTTGTTTTCTGAGAAAGTACCAGAGAGGTAATTGTGCTCAGTGTTTGAAACAGGAGTGTCTCATAGTGACCACACTGCTCACAGACCCCAACCCACTTTGGTAGTGCCTCCAGTTATCCAGATTTATCTGCTCAGTTGGAAGTTCAGTGCCGTTTTGTGGGCTGTATGTATTTTGGGAATGGAAATGCAGTTCAGTAAGCCCTCACTGGCAGGCCTCTGGCTTGCTATGAGCACAAAGGTCTTCCAGACAACTTTTATTATAACTAAATGGGACGTTTTTGTTTTTTAAAAGGCACCCATGTTTTGATTTAAGTGAATAAAACCTGCATGGCTGGGTTTACTAGCTTAGACAGTTTGGGACTGGGAGGTGAGTCTCTGCTACTCCCTAGCAAACTCCTATCTACATTTGGCAAAGCCCAGACTGCTGCCTGGAGTTGTTCCCAGTCACCTGGTCAGAGATTCTGCATGGGAATGAGGGGTTCCTGCTAAACAGGGTGATGGCAAACACTGCTGTGAGAGAGCTGTGGGACAGACCATGAGTGTAACACGCCCTCTCAGCAGTCAGTGTTGTTGAGGTGTCACCTGTGACTCGAGGAGGTTTTGGGGATGGCAGTGGTGGTTGTGCTTCAAGTGGGGCATGTTTCCATCGCTGCAAAGGCTGGGTTGTGTGTTGGTGCCAGGGTGGTTTTGTTGCACCTTTTTTGGGATGCAGCATTTGTTTTTTGGAGTTTGGAAAGGACGAGGCAGGACAGGTCCGGAGTTAGTGTGCAAAAATCTCTTTATTCTAATTTTCTGTCTCCATTTATATCCACTGTACAAAGGTGGCCAATTATTGGCCAAAGCAGAACATCCCATCACCTGGATTGGTGTTCATACCAATCACTCAAACATTCTATCAGAACAAAGGAATGTAAACATTTTTTTATTTACATGAAAAGGTTTGGGAACTCAGCTCAGAGTTCCAAAACATCAGGCGGCTTTTGCTTTAATACCAAATGCGAGTCTTAGACATGCAGAATCAGAGTCACATGGTTTCAGGTGAGGGTTGTCTCCAGGTGCTTGCAGTGAGTGCCTTATTGGGCTGATGCCTCTTGTGTCTGAAATCATGGCGGTGCAGAGCCCTGATGGTCTTTGCTTGGATGCCTGAGAGTATCTGGTCTGATGAAGAGAGACCAGAGCTCTTGTTGTTTTCTGCAGCTTCTGAAACCAGTAGGTGCTTGGTACATTTGAAGCTCAGGCCATCCAGCTGCTGCAGTGTGAATTTCAGCTTATATTTAAGTACTGAAGATTGAAACTGTGGGCCTGGGCTGTATTTATCAGTAGACACTGTTATTTATGTATCCTGGTTTTAAAGGAAATACCTTTATAGTAGAAATGCTGCCTGACAAACAAAGAAAACAAACCTCAGTGAAATGGTTATGTAAGCAAGTGAAATGGCATTTTAAAGCAAAAGTTTCTTTCCTGTTTGGAGACAGTGTGGCTGGATTTTTTTTTCTCTTTCCTGCTGTTTAACATTTTTTAAATCCTTTTAGTGAATGTTTTTTGTATGGTAGGTATGAGAAATGGTTGTTTTTGCAATTTAAGTTCTTAAAGAGATCATCAGCAGGCTGTGGGAGCTAGCAGGAGTCAGATGTGAGTATTTGGAGCTGTAGCTGACCAAAACAGCAGTACATGTGTGCATTTAAGTAATAATTAAGGTAAAAAAAAATAAAATCAATGTAACTGTTATTACTGTGGGAGCTCAGAGGATGCTCGGTACAGTCGTCCTCTTAAGAATGTCTGGTTGCAAAGGGACTTGGGATGTTTTTCTGTTCTCTGCCTCCGGGTCAGCTGTGGTGTCTGTCTGTCCCCAAGCCCAGGGAATCCATCACCTCCGCAGAAGCTGCGGGGGTTACCTTGAGCTTCTGTTCCCAGCAGGAGCGCAGGGCTGAGTCAGTGCTGGCTGCCCAGGGCTGTGACTCAATGCTGTCCCCTCGAGTGCACAGCCAGCCCGCTGCCAGCACAGCCAGGGTGTGCCTGTAACCTCATTCCAGAGCTGTCCTCTGTGAGTATCACCTGCTTAGAGGGCTTTGGGAATGTCGGACTGCTTTCCTTAAGTGTGTGTGTTGGTGGAAGTCGGTTGTTGCTGAGGTTTTTTTCTGTGTGATACTGAGCATCTGTGGAAGTGCCAGGGAGCTCTGAGGCAAGAAGCTTCTCCTGTATACAGTATTATGGTTTTGTCTTTATGGGTTGTGTTCTTTCTTTACATTTTATTTTAACTTACTTATTTTTTTAATAATTTTTTTAAGATTTATGTGCTTGAAGAGGAAGGGTGCTTTGTTTTTCTTTTGGAGAAATGTCTTCCCTGATGCTCCAGGGTTAGATCTGTTTGTGGTTCTGTCTCCTGAGGTGAAGAGAGCTGTCTGTACAAACTCAGGATTGCTTCATAAAAAATTTCTTTATTGGGAACTCTGGCCATCTTCCTGTGCTTCTAAGCTTGGTTTCCCATTGCCTGGCATCACACTATCAGTGCCCTTGAACGAAATTTCAACATCTTGAAAAGTCCATCAGGTTGGGCAGGAGAGTGGGCATGTCATAGGTAAGTACTGGGAAGTTGTGTGAGCAAGGGAATCTGTGAGGAAGGAGATCTCAGATCAGTGCTCTGCTGAAAGAAAAGCTGTTTCTGGAGTGCCAATATGATTGGACATCAGAGGAGCTCTGTGGTAGGAGACAAACAGGAAGTTTCATAAGTAGTTCTAGTAAAAGGTAGGTCCTTATTTTCCGAAGTATCCTTTGTTTTCCTTTGTGGAAGTGGAGAGAAGTGATCTAAGAGGCACTCTTGCATCATCATAGGTGAGGGAAGAAAACAAAAGGTTTGGGTACAATCCCTCACCCTGTCCCTGGGGGCTGAAGCACAAAGGAAACGATTTTCAATTTCCCCATAAAGACTCCTGCAGTTGTTTGGAATAATGTCCTTTTATAGGTGTAGGAAAGCACCGGGGTCAGGATTTTTCCGTGCAGAGTGCTTTTGGCAGAGATGCAAAAGGAAGGATTGCTCAGCAGATTGCTGAGGAATTTTTGGATTTAGTTAATTTTAAGGAGATTTTAAGGGAATGGAGTTCTTGGACCTAGGTAAGATGAAGAGTATCCTGAGTATCCTTATTTGGAGAAAAGATATGAGAAATATACCATATTTTGAATTTAACATAGAAATCTCAATTGGAGGTGAGTTTGGTGCTGCATGGCAGAAGGTACTTTCTGATTACTTTGCTGCCTGGTGCTTTTGTTTTTATGATACTTTTAAGTTGCATAAACACTTTTATAACAGGCCTTATGTAAAATTATGTGTGAGTACTATACCAGTGTCAATTTACCTTTGTTCTGAGCTCAGTTTACCAGTGGCTCCTCCTTTCTGCTATTAATTTTGTCATACCAACTCTGAAAAGAGATGAACTCTTTAAAATTCGATCAAAAAGAGAACAAGCATGTATGCTAAATGCTAGTTTCTTTCATTTGTCACATGTAATGTGAATATAAAGTTTTAACATAGGAATTATGAGGGAGCCTCAACTAGGAGTGTTTTTTCCCATTTAGTCTGTGTAGGTTTTGAGGTTGGCAGATAGTTAATATTTGCCTCTGCCATTCTGAAGGGCTTCTGCTGAAAGTGTTCAGTGTGTCTGAAATGTGGTTGATTTTGATATAGGTTGAGTTACTCAGCTCTTCCACTTTATTAGCAAATGAGCCTTTAAGTTTAAGCTTTCACTACCATTTTCCTTGCTTACTTATGCTCTAACATTTGTGCACGGTCTGCTGGAAAACTGTTTGAGGGGAAAATACCTTTGACTTCTTTCTTTAGATGCAGATTTTATAAAACCTTGTTTACAGAGGCCGTTCTGTATCCAAATGTGTTTTAATTTTTCCCCTCAGGTACTGAGCACAGATACTGAGAGCGTGATAAAACAACTCTAAAACTCTTTAGATGGCTCCCAGTAAGAGCATAGTACGATCTTTAATTAAAATGTGTGATTAGCTCTGTGTTTTCATTAATAAAATTTGCAGATTAGGTGGAAAATAAGTGTAAAATAAAGCAACTTCAGCGGAAGGCTTCAGTTAGGGATAATATAAACACCAAGGTCCAGACCACAGATCCTGAAATTTATGCAGCAGAAATTACCAGGGGCTTGGGGGAGTTCTGAAGGAAAACACCTCTGTAGGCTTGGTCTGAGGGAAAGTAAAGCCCTCTAGATGATGGAACTTTAATGTGGTCCACAGGATAGGAAGAAATAAATGCGTTCTGATCAAAACCAGAATAAGAGAACGCATTTTAATGCTGCTTTTGGCCTTAGAGTTGCCATGTTTTTCACAGCCAAGGATCAGTGGTGGTATATTTAAATCTCTGAAAAAATGAGAAGAATTAATATAAGCTGATGGCTGAACTGTGCTTTGTTTGGGAGAAACTTGTAATCAAGCTGGCTCTGTGAGGGAACCAGGGTTGTATCCTTCCTCCACTGCCCAGGTTTTAAAGCTTGCTCTTGACATGTGCAAGTAGCTCACACTGGGCGATCAAAGGAGGAGGAGATTACTTCTCCTTTGCTGGATGCTTACTCACTTTTATAACCCTGATAGCCTTTGGTCAGGTTTACACTTGGAAAGCACTTTGTAGCACAGGTGTTTTCCACAGTATGGAAATTATTGAGGTATATTAAGTAGGGAGAAATCTCCTTCGAGCTGGCTTCTGAATTCAGAAGACAAATAGTGTTTTACTCTCCTAAATTTTGGTAGTTTTGATAGCTAAAATGTGTCAGCTGGTTGAACAGCACCTTTTGCATGCTGACTCTGTGCACGTTTGCAGCCCCTTGGACCTGTGGAGTTGCCTGTGGAGTCTGCACAAAGTCTGGGTGTTGTTCACAGGTGTGGAGCCACAGGCAACTGCAGAGTCATTATTCTCTGTTAAACCAGAATCTTCTTTTCCAGCTAGACTAGAACATACTCCCATTTGTTTTTACCTGTAAGCTTTTCAGAGGAGCTGTATGGCACAATGCTTGTATTTTCTCAGCAGTGGTGGCTTTGATGTCTTCTCTGGGGCTGTGGCCCCTCTCTTGGTTAGCAGCCCTTTTCTAGCCAGCAAAGCTGTCCTTCCAGTGCTGAGAGCAGATAGGCTTTCCTGGGATTTAGTGTGTATTATACAGACCTCCTTGTAGTGATATTTTTACAGATGCTTTTTTGTCTCCCGCCGCTCACCAGTGCCAAGTGGTGTTGTGCAGTTTGATGTCATGTGATACTGTGTTTTGATAACAAAGAGGAGCTGGAAATTAATGCTTAACTCAGACCAGTGATCCTGGCAGTTGTGGGTTGGGTGTGTATGCCAGTGTTTTAATTGGAGCTGGGAACATGCTTCTGAGTTTACAGAAACATGAATATGTGGCGTGTAGGGACATAGTTCACTGGTTAGACTCAATGGTCTTATAGATCTTTTCCAGGCTTGATGATTCCATGGTTCTGTGACAATCCTGCATGTCTCCACCTCTGTGCTTGAGGTGGGAGAGCTTGCACAGGCTCCCTTTGGAGGAGGGTGAGAGCAGAGATGAGCTCATGGGGCATGTCCACTGCCTCTAAGTCTGTGATTGGATTGTGCTTCTGTCACTAATGAATGTTCAGAGTTTGATTAATAAGAAGCTAAATTG
The DNA here is from genome assembly GCA_013400435.1 of Pycnonotus jocosus. Classification (NCBI taxonomy): domain Eukaryota; kingdom Metazoa; phylum Chordata; class Aves; order Passeriformes; family Pycnonotidae; genus Pycnonotus; species Pycnonotus jocosus. Next base: position 72,756 of record VWYP01005917.1, on the reverse strand, counting down.
GGACCCTTCACTGAATTAACAGCTCTCAAGAACATGAGACAGAAAAGCTGATGCAAGCGAAAGCAGCAAGGTCTGGTTGGGAGCATGTGCCTGTGCTTTTGGCAAAGTACTGCCAAAAAAGGGCTGAAGTCTCCCAGAAAAAGCTTTTGTGAAAGTGGGGAAAATCCTGTCTTCACTCCATAATCTACTGTACATGCTCAAACTGCTGGGAGCTCAAGCCCAGTAGCCCCCCTCCCTCTATTTCATGAGGACCATCAGGTCCTTCCATCAAGTCCACAAAATCTGTTTATTCTCATGTCTTTGAAACTCTTGTGAAAATCTGTTCTGTTAAATAGAACTCTGCTGTTTTCCATAAGGATGATAATGACTTGGGAAAGCTTCCCAACTGGTGGAAAGGGTGCATTAGTCTGGAAACCTTTGGGTAGTTTGTCCCTGTTTGATGCTTTTTCCTCAGACCTCAGTGCTGACAGATATGGATAACAAGGGGTAGTAAGACTACTGTAGCTCTGTCGCATCTTTTTTCTCTGGTGCAGCCTAGTTTATCTTCTCTTATCCCCTGAAAGCTATTCTTAGTAAGTGGTTGTTTTTCTTGAATTAAGTGAGTGAATAATCACTATTTCATTCACTGTCCTTACATATGCTTAAATATAGTATTAACCTAATCTTCTTATATGCTTTTCCTTCTGCTGCTCCTGAGTTCCTACAGGAATCAGGTTCACTATTAGTAAGATCTATGAATGAACTTGCCTGGAAATGAAATACTTCTTTTGAGCTTTGGCTTGTGTTTATTGCCAAGATGGTAATTTATTCATATTTTTGGACAGCAGCTTCGTTCTTCATGCACGCAACTTCTGTGCTGTCAAGAGAACTTTTTCTGCGTACAGATTCCTCAGATACAGTCTGTGAGGTTTTTTTTTTCCCCTGCTTGGAAAGGAAAACGATTGTTTGGTGGCAAACCTTTGGTTTTCCATGTTAGGAGGGAGGAAGGGAAGGAGGGAGCTCTCCGTGGTACCGAGCCGGGCTGGGGCCGCCGGGCTGCGAGTGCTTGCTGCCACAGGGAGGGAGGGAGGCTCGTCCTGCCCTCCTGGCCCTGGCACATCCCAGTTATATAAAATACTATATAAATTATATTTTATAGACTTCTTAATATTAGTTGTTAATTTATTAACAACGTCAATAAATATAGCTAGGGTTCCTATAACTCTGTACTTTTTTTCCTGTCCTCGCTGTTTCATATCATGATGACTAGCTGGCTTTTTTTTTTTTCAGCCCGGGTAATACCCAGTGCTACTGGATAGTATTCCCAATCCCACTGCTTATTTTCCATCTCCTTTGGCCTCCTTGTGTGCTTTTTCTGAGACAGAAGCTCTTCACGCGGGCTTCAGTCAGGTTTCAGTCAGCAGTTCTGCTGAAGGTGGGCCACGATGCTTTTGGGGCCAGTTTGCCCAGCCCTGTGGGTATGAACACCCACAGCTTCTCTCAGCATCTCTGATGCCCTTGCTGGCTTTCAGCAGAAGCCTTTTTCAGGTTGAGGGTTCATAGAATATCCAGTGTTGAAAGGGACCCACAAGGATTGTTGAGTCCACATCCTGGTCCTGCACAGGACAACCCCAAGAAGAGCTGTGGCTTGTTCTTTCAGTATGTTCTTTCCTCAGTCCTTTTGAAATCAATAGATTTGCTTTCTTTTCAAGTTTGCTTTCCAGACTTAGGTGAGGTTCCCTGATAACTGTGAGAACATTTTCTAAGTAACTGCTCTTGATGGCTTTCAGTGAATGTGGAAGGAACTAGAAGTACAAAATTTGATTATTGTAATAAAAGCTCTGTTGAGGAATATGGCCATTGACTGTTACTCTCTTGCCAGAGTCTAACCTGATCTGTAGGACAGCTTAGCTGAAGCAGGCTGCTTTAAAAGCTAAAGAAAAAAAGCCAATATTTTTAAGGTCATAGCTTTTAGAGTGCAGTGGTACAAAGTAGGGAAAGGAATTTTTCTTCTGGTAGCTTCGAGTGTAGCAGAGCTCCTCAGCATTATTTATGCCTTTGGCTTGGGTATTTGTGCATCTCCCTGGGTCACAGACCTTCCTTGCTGTCTTCTAGTGTTTTCTTGCCTAGGTTTGGTATGTTGCCGTAGTCCAAATTGGACATTAATTGTAAAAATACAATATAATACAAAAATTGTATTAATGAGTATTTTTACATCCAGTAGTACTTAAAATGCTTACAAACACCCCTTGCTTCAGCAACTGTCCTGGCAGCGTTGCTAGTGAATATTACTTTAATGTGTGTGCAGTGGGGTGGTTTTGAATAAATGGCTTTTGGATCTATCTTAGGAGGCTGCTGATGTTCTTACTGGAGGATTTCACCTCCCAGAGCTAAGTCTTGGTTTCTTGTATAGTGCATGTTCACAGTGCATAGGTTATCCTTGAGAGAACAGCCAACTCCCTATATTTCTGAATCTGTAGCTGCTGCTTTACTTCACAGAAAATGCATGCAGTATGTGCATATATTAAAAATACATGCATATGTATCATATTTTATCTTCAGTACTTTGTCCAGAATAAAAACCTCAGTCTAAAAATAACTACAGTAAAAGGTCACTAAAGTAGGTTCATAATCCAAATTCCACTCAACATGGAGTTTTTTTGGCATATGACTCTTTGCTTCTATGGCTGAGATCTCTTAAGTAGTCTTGATGGCATTAAATGGCTCTCTCTCTCTGTGTTTTTTTTGTCTTGAACCAGAAGAAAATGTTATGTCTTGAGTTATTTGCTCCCCTGGGTTGGTGTGCCAGGGGAATGGGAATTTTCCATCCTCTTACCTGGAGGAGGTGTACCACAGTCTGTGCAGAGGCAGTGCTGGTCTCCTTGGTAATCTGCTACTGTTTTAAAATCTTGGGGACTTCTGGTGGGCTCATTCTTCAACCTTAAGCATGTGCTGTTGTAGGTGTTGGGAGCAGCAGAGACAGAGGATGTGGTGGTGGTCCAGGTCTGTGTGTGCCCCGTGAGATGGGGAGGATGGCAGCAGGCATCTTGGGTGGCTCCGCTTTTGCCTGGAGCAGAAATACAGCTGGGCAGGGAAGACACAGCTCTGCTCTCCAGCAAAATCACAGGCAAGTGCCCCATGTCCCAGCTGAAGGCTGGTGTCTCTTGGATTTTTCATCCTTCCTACACAGCTCATTGGTGCTGGGTGCTGCCTGGCTGCTGCGTGCCTGGGGCACACATGGAGAGGCAGCTCTGCCCTTCTCCTGGGGCCACCCAGATATGCTTTCTGGAAAGCTGTAGAAGAATAGATGTGCTTGGGGCTAGTCCAGTGTACTTGCTCTGCCAACATTTGCAGCATGTATCAATTCTGCCTGAAAAGCATAGACTGTTTCTTGCTCTCTGTACCCTGCTCCTTTCCAGGACTGATAATTGTTTCCCTTTTTCCCTTTCCCCCTGTATTTGTACAGTCAGACTCTGATTTGTTCTTCTAGACTGAGCAGCTCTTTAGGGTACTTCTCTCAAGCTCTCTGTGCCATATCTCACCCTGTAGTCCTCCATTTGCCTTCTGCTTTGACATGATGCTAATTTTGCAGGAGGTAGCAAAGTTGAGCAGAGTCATGTATGCACAGGTTGCCCACGAGAAGCTGTGGCTGCCCCATCCCTGGATATACCCAAGGCCAGGTTGGACAGGGTTTGGAGCAACCTGGGATAGTTGGAGGTGACACTACCCATGGAGGATTTGGAATGAGATGGGCTNAGTTGGAGGTGACACTACCCATGGCAGGATTTGGAATGAGATGTGCTTTAAGGTCACTTCCAAACCGGTCTGGGATTCTGTGATCTGGAACTTTCATCATTTACTTAGTATTTTTTCCCCTCTAAATAGTTTCAGGTTTGTCTTGCTGGGAGGTTCTTTGGGGCTACTTTGTGCAAATAACATAGTAGATAAAACAGATGCAAGTAGTTCAACTCCCATTTGTCTTGTTTTCTTTGGCTATCAGGAACTTTAATACTCAGCTTTTCAGATCACCTAACATCACTTGTTATTTATCAGATTTTATCTGAACTCAAAAAGGCTAGTGAAAATTAATGTAGGAGTTACCTCCCAACATCTCAGCCCTTGAGGGGAATGCATCAAATCTGTCTGATGTTGTCTTGAGTCACTGTCTTGATACACTCACAAGTTTTAGACCAGCTGCCCTCTGATGTGGTTTTTCTTCAAGGGGGACGTTCTTGCTCCCTACAGCTCCCTCACAGTAGGTTGTAGCCAGGTAGGGATAGATCTCTCAGAAAATAAGTGACAGGACCAGAGGAAATGCCCTCTAGTTGTGCCAGAGCATGTTTAGTTTGACTAGGAGGAGAATTTTCTTCACTGGAAGGGTGTCCAGGCATTGGCACAGGCTGCCCAGGGCAGTGGTGGAGTCACCATCCTTGGGGGTGTTTAGAAGGTGTGTAGATGTGGCACCTGGGAATGTGATGCAGTTGTGAACATGGAGGTCCTGTCTTAAGAGCTGAACTCAATGGCCTTAGAGGTATTTTCCAACTTTAGTGATTCTATGATTCCACGTGTGAGTAACGTAGGCCACAGGTCCTGACCTGTCCCTGGTCATGCCAGCATCTTCCCTCTCTCTTGCTTTTCTCTCTCTTTTCCTTGCTTGTCTTGTCAAACTTTGGGATGTATTACAGTTTCTTGAATACAAAGGTGGTAAGTCCCATTTCTGCACAACGTGGCTGAAAAATGTCTAATATTCTGTGATGGCAAACACTCTGCCCACACACCTGAGTAGTGATGGCACTCAGATTTTACTCTGTAAGTGTGGCTGGTGGTGTGTTGTTTTTTGGTTTTGGGTTTCTGTGGGTTTTTTTTTTTTGTGTGTGTGTGTATGTTTAGTTTGTTTTGGTTTTTTGGAGGGTTTTTTTTTGTTTCTTTAACATGCAGTGACTTGATATTGAATAATTCAAGGAACTGCTCTGGAAGTGGCAGTTTGACTCAGTCGTTAGTTAAAGAGATCCCTGACAGCCAGTTGCATGCCAGATCCTGAGGAAGGCTTCCAGGATCTCAGAAAACTGGCGGGAAGTCAAGGTGCATCAAAAGTTAGCTTGAAGTTCTTCAAATCTGCTCATATTTTAGTTGGAGAAAAGCAGAAATGTGACTGTAAAAGTGAAATGTAACATTTTCATATTCTTGGAAGTCCAGCAGCTTGTTCTTCCTAAAACATTGTAGGGATGAGACAGATGTCAAAATCCTGGAAGGCATCACTATGGAAATACAGACTGTCAGTGAGACTGGAGTCACAAACATGGGATGCTTCTAGTTTGGCTTGCTACTGCCATGCTCTCTTTGGGACAGCCTCAGAGCAGGCCTACGTGGAGAAGAAAACTCAATTTAAGATGCAGTCACTGTTTTTTTGGCTCCCTGCTGCACTGGGACACTTAGTGTCTATTCCGTGTCTGATGTGGTGGGGTGAGAGCCAGCATGGGTCCAGAGTCCTTGCTGTGATCTAGTGCCATCCCTGCGTCCTTCCTCTGCGGTCTCCAGTTCTGCCCAAAGCACAAAATTAATATCCAGAGAGAAGCAGCAAGAAAACAACTGACCTGGAAACATGTTTTCCAGCTAATGCAGTCCTTTGTTGGGAAAACAGTATGATTCAGGGTTCTTTCACAGTCTTTTAACTTCCCTGTGCATAAACTTCCTGTAAGGTGCAAGCTAAAGGTATAAAGAGCTCTAAAGCTCTTCCGCATTACATGCATAACATACATTAAAAAAGTAATATTAAGCTTGATTAAAAGGCTGTTGGTTGATGCCCTTTGGGTGCACTCGTGCAATCCATGATTTTTTTCCCCGGTGTAGTTTGTGTTTTCTGGCATTTGGTGCACAGCAGATGCAGCTTGTGCTGTATCTCCCATGGGGGAAGCTGTTGGTAAGTTGCAGGCTGTTGGAGAATGGTTGGCACTGAGAGTCAAAGGATAAGCTCAAAATTCCCCCTCTGCCCTCATGGGGCTCCACCTGGAGTACTGTGTCCAGGCTTGGGGTCCTCAGCACAAGGACGACATGGGCCTGTTGGAGTGGGTCCAGAAGAGGCCTTGAAGATGCTCCAGGGGCTGGAGACCCTCTGCTCTGGAGACAGGCTGGGAGAGCTGGGGTGTTCACCTGGAGAAGAGAAGTTCTCCTTCACTTCTTGTAGTGAAGGAGAAAGGGGAATGGCTTCCCATTGACAGAGGGAAGCATTAGGTGGGATATTGGGAAGAAATTCTTGGCAGTGGAGAGGCCCTGACATGGGTTGCCCAGAGAAGCTGTGGCTGCCCCATCCCTGGAAGTGTCCAAGGCCATGTTGGATGGAGCTTGGAACAACGTGGGATAGTGGAAGGTGTCCCTGCCCTGAAAGATGTCCCTTCCTGGTGGCAGGGGTTGGAACAAGATGGTCTTTAAGGTCCCTTCCAACCCAGACCATTCTGATACTGTGTGAAGTGTGCACCATCAGTGACTGTGTTAAGCCTTGTTTCCAGCTTGTACATTTTACCTTGGTGAACTCTTTTTCCTGAAGTTGCAGCACGCTCTTGTAGTTTTATCTTCATCTTGGGGCAATACTGCAGCCAAGTTGCCTCTCATCAACGCAATTGGAGAAATTTGTTGTCTGGGCTGCATAAGATTTTTTTTTTCCCTGCAGTGATTTGTGTGTGGGTCTGTCTTTGCCTCTTGGATCTTTTCAGCAGGGGGAGTGGTTTAAATCTCTGTCATGTCACTTGTCTTCTATCTGGTGCTGAGGGGTAACACTTGGCCTCTCAGTGTTCTGCATTTAAATCCAGGAATCAATCCTGTTGGTCCTTGAGGCTGTAGGCATGGTCTGGAGCTCCCAGTGAAGCGTGGCTTAGTATGCACACTTCATCCCAGCCTTGCTAGTTCCCAGTCTGTCTCCCAGCTTTGTCAGCAATCTCTTGTAACACCAGGAGGCTGGAGGCAGTAGTACAGCCATCCCAAGGTGTCTTTGAGAGCAGAGGTCTGGGAATAAAGTGCCTTGTTCTGGCACTCCTGAAGCAATAAACTTCATTTAAGGACTGGAAAGTGACTTTACATGGTAACAGCCAGAGAAGATACTCGTACGTCCTCAATGCAGTACATAATCTCATGGCTCTGAGCACTGTTAGCCTGAGTGATAATTATCTGGCGTCTTTTATTACACATTGATTTCTGAGGCATTTTTCTGAAGACTAATGCTAAATACAGTGTTCACATGCACCTAATCTTTGCCCTAGGGTGGGAGTAAGACTGAAAATAATCAAGTCTGCCTTGTTGTGAAGGCTGGAAAATACCGCTGCTGTTCAAAGGGGGAAAGATTTGCATTCCTCTGGTAGGTGCTGCACATGTAGAACAAGCTTGAAGGAAGTTTTACAGGTATTTTTTGGAATGTGATGAGCTGAAAACCCTGGTTGATCACTAGCATTGAGAAGAGCTTTCAGCAGTTTTATTGTTTGGTGCAGCAATGCCTGCTCCAAAGTATTCCAGAATTGGTCAGTGTGGTGGGGTGGATGGGTTGTCCTGTCTCTGCTGCTCCTGTAGCCTAAATTCTTGTCCACAATTTGTCTGTAGTAAAAAATTTACAATTTATTTTTCTTTTTTAGCTGTTGTCTAAAAACTGCTAATACCAAACAGAGAAATTACAACTGACTACTTGAATTCTGTTGTGTTTTAAAAGCTGCTGCTCAGTCTGGAGGTTGCACTGTTGGACTGTTTCAGTTTGACTAATGTTTAAAGCAGCTAATTGAGTAATGTAAATGTTTAAACACTAGCTATAGTGAAATCATCAACAAGAAGATTAAAGCCTCAGCTCCCCTGAAGACATGTATGGTAATTTTGCTCATGTTAATAATTCCTTTGGCTTCAATCACGTTCTCTTCTAAGGTAACTGTACTTATGCATGGGATGATTCTGTAAATAGAGGAGTGGCATTAAAACCTTTGATTTTGAAACAATGTTGTTTCAGTATCAAAATTTTGTATTTAGGCTTTAGGATGACAAATATATCAGTACACCCGTGAATATAATTTTTCAAGCATAGGAGATGGCAAAATTAAAAGTTAGAAGTGAAGGGTTTCTTGCTGATACTATGTACATATGTGAAACCATTTTTGCTGAGAGAATGTTTGAAAAATAATTTATTGTATTTCTTCCTTAACATTTTTTTGAATAATTGGGTGTTCTAGAATAAATGATGAACATACTTTTGTTTGATCCCTGCGTTAAAAGCTTGGATACTACTTGATGGAGTAGCATTCTCCTCTGGGGTTTTTTGTGTGGTTTTTTGTTTTTGTTTTTGTTTTTTTTTTTAATCTATGGATTCCTGTTGCTTAATAGCTGCTGAATTTTCATAGCTTTTGAAGTGTCAGTGAACTTTGTTTCAGTGTCTTGTCTATAAAAAGTACCTGTTTGTAAGTTCAAAAAGAGTTTGTTTTATATCAAGGGAAGGGGAAGCATTTGACAGTTTGTATCATGTATAAACTGTACTTCTTTTTCTAATTGCAACATATATGTCCTTTTTTCCCTGATTTTTTTTCATGTGGTGCTCAGTTGCTACCCTTTCTTAATTTACTTTAGAATTTTAAATGAGCAGTTCAAAAGGGCTGTAGGAAGTGTGGGTTGGGTTTGGGCTATTATTTCTTTCATTCAGACTGATAAACTGAAGTAAGTACATAATAGATGTCAAATTGTTTCTTCATATTTAGATGGAAAACGTTTTCAGAGGAAAATGCAGTTCTGTAGCTGTGCTGTTGAACTGTGTTTATAGTTTGTGGCAGAGACTCATGACTTGATGTCTGAAAGAACATTTCATGTCACAATCATAGAATATCCTGACTTGGAAGGCACTGGCAAGGATCATGGAGTCCAACTCCTGGCCCTTCACAGGACACCCCAAGAATCCCACCGTGTGCCTGAGAGCGCTGTCCAAGCACTTCTTAAACTCCTATCTTTTACTGGAGCCTCACACTATTGTTTCCTGCGATCAGGAGCAAAGTCTTGCTCAGAAGCATCTCTTTCTCACATTCCCTGAGTAACTTTTATGCAGGCAGGTGGAGGAATGGCTTTAAACTAAGAGAGGAGAGATTTAGATTAGGTATCAGGAAGAAGTTGTTCCCTGTGAGAGAGGTGAGGCCATGGCACAGGTTGCCCAGAGCAGCTGTGGCTGCCCCATCCCTGGAAATGTCCAAGGCCAGGTTAGACATGGCTTGAAGTATCTCGGATTAGTGGAAGATGTTCCTGTCCATGGCAGGACCTTTTATTGAGATGAGCTGTAAGATCTCTTCCAACCCAAACTGTTCAACACCACTGGATTTAACATACCTGTGGTTTTTGTCATGCATGGGCAGTTGAGATGCCTCAACAGATTACTTTTCTTTTTCAATGCATCAGAAGCAAAATAAGTAGGAAAGTAAATACAGAAAGGTTGGAAGTAGTGATTTTTTTTATCCTCACCATAAGCGCTGGTGCTGATTACCTCCAGGTTGCTGCCTTGTGTTTGGGTGGTTTTTTGAGGTTTATGTCTTGAGGTGGTACCTCAGACATCTGTTTTGGTTCTCATTGCCTTGAAGTATTTTCAGCTGATGTTAAAAAAGTTTGTATTTGAAGATATTCCTAAATGGCCAATGTGTTGTGTTCTTCAGATGATTTTCAAGTATCCTTTGCTGCCCTGGGAGTAATCATGGACATGTTTCTGGACTTTTTAGGGTGAATTAACTCACTAGTAAGGGACAAAGAATTGGTTTATTGGATTTTTTGCAAGGTAACAATGTGGAGATGCTGTGGCAAAGTGCTGAGCTCCTAGAGGAGCCCCTTCTGACAGGCTCTCCCCACAGAAGGTGTTGGGGAAGTGTGTCATGACTTGAACAAGCCCCAGAATAGCCATTTGCCACTGGACAGAGCCAGGTGGGACATGCTGAAGATCAGAGCTTTATTCCTGGCTTTTATAACGTAGTGGTATTTTCCTTTCTTTGCTATTTAGAGTTTTTACTGGTTTAAGGTGTTACAAGTCTCAGTTTTTCCTCCACCTGTCTTTACTGCTCACAGTATAACAAAAAGAGTTACTAAGATAAGCTTTTTTCCCAACTTCTTAAGCCTGGCTGTCAATATGTAAGGACTTTTGGTACTCAGCGANTTCCCAACTTCTTAAGCCTGGCTGGCTCTTTTTCCGTAAAAGTCACTGCAGCTGTCAATATGTAAGGACTTCTGGTACTCAGTGGTAAATTTAAAGTCTCAATTTTCATGGATTGTTTTTAGTTTGTTAGGGAATTATCAACTGGATTAATGTTGTGTGTAAGGAAGATAATGTGAAATCTAAATTAACTCAATGATATTCTAATATAAAAACTTATTTAAAAACCATTACAGTGTGTTTTCTCATTGACTGTAAGTTTAAACAATGCTCACATAGGAAGAGAATTATCCAAACCTTGTTTATAAAACACATTTTTGGTTGTTGTTGCCACAAATATGGGATTTTCACATCACATCTAACTTATAGCTCATATTCCAAGAGTTTGGAAGTTTTTGTTGTGGATATGGGAACACTAGGTTGGGACTTTGACTCTGAACTCAGGATTCTGGGCATTTTTCTTGCTTTATGCTAAGACCAATGTAGTGTTTACATTTATATTTTTATTGGAAAATGCCACCGTGATGTGTTGAGAAATTGAAATGCCTTTAAAAAAAGCTGAGATCGAATTGATGCAATATGCTAGTTTATGGGCTTTAGATATTGTGTCAGGTCCCTTTTTGACCAAACAAGTTTAAGACCTGAGATGTGCAGCCATGGGGTTGTGTTGTGCAGCTGTGCTCTGTGTAAATCGAATTCAGTGCAGGTTTCTGCAGGGCACCAGCACCCTCTCGTGGGCTGTGTGATTGTGATTTTGAACCGTTTGAGAATAGTCTTCTCTTCACGCTGGTAAGGCCCCAGTGCTTTTTTACAGCTAGGAGATTGTCAAATTAAAGCTGTCTGTTCCTGATCCAACATCTGTGCCTATTCATGAAAATAAAATTGCTCACAGCATCCCTGTTGTCCTGTATCCTCCTTAGAACCAGAATCACGGAACGGTTTGGTTTGGAAGACACCTTAAAAATGGGGATTTGTGTGTTTTGCCCTGCATCTACCAGTTGTTTTCCACCCCACTGCTGGTAGTTGAGGGATTTTCCTCTTTTGCAGGAGAATGCAGTCAGATGTCAGTGCAATCAAGAAAGTGGTGTTTAGAAAGGGGTGTTGTTGTATTGAGGGGCCTTTTATTTTAGGGATTAAACTCAATCTTTAAAAACAAAACCCAAAGACCTAAATTTTAAAAAAATTCTAACAAGATGAGAATTCTGGATTGTTTTCAGGATAGGTTTGCCGTAGTAGCACAAATGTTTATTTTGGTTTTAAAACATTATTTACTGCATTTTCACTGACCCTCTCCTCTAGAAGGTTCAGAGATTACAGATTGGGTTCTACTACATAACTGTTTGTACTTTAGGGATGTTTCTTCTGACCCCTAGTATTAGCCACCTTGAGTCTTGATTTCTTCTTTTTATTTTTTTTTTCCAACCAGGAATGTCCAGAATGGTCTTTGCTAGGGTTACAAAAGCCTTGGCTCTGGGGCTTTGTATCTGTAGTATGGGCTATTTATTTTTAGAGAATTAGAAATTAGTCCTTTTTTAAGGTCAGGAGTTGCCATTTGTAATGCACAAGTTTTTAAAGAAGCAAGCAATTGACTGGATTTCCTCTTCTTGCAGGTTGCAGAATCAGCATGTGTCTCCAATAGTTAAAAAGGTAAGCACACTGTATTTGCAAACATGGAGCAGGATTCTCTGTTTTCTGATTGATGCCTTTGGCTCATAACTTGGAGGAGGAGAGACTTCATCTTAATGTATTTGAACACTTATTTAGTACTTTATTGTTTTATCTATAACTTTTCTTTATGTTTGGAATCTAAATCCCATCACAATTATTGGATCAGCAGTTTGAAAATAGCAAGGGTATTGGTTAGAAATATCTAAGGGTAGCAAGTTGATTCTACAAAAACTTAGTTACCCTTCTGGGTGCAAATTTGTATCCAATACATATGAGTAAATAGGCAGAGCTGGCATGTAGGACTTGAGAGTCTGCAGAGTGTTTGAGCAAAGCTTAATAACTGATTTTGGTGGAAAAGAGGAAATAAGCCCAATTTGTAAGTTTATCTCCTAATCCCAGCGGAGAGCCTACCTCTATGACTGTTTTGTTTGGGTTTTTTTTTGTTGTTGTTGTTTGTTTTGTTTTGTTTTTGTTTTTTATGAAATAGCTTCAAGCTGAGTTTCTTTTAACCTCCTTTGAAACTATTTTAGATTTTTCTTCCAATTAGCTGTTATTTTCCTTAGCACTGGATAGCTGTATCCTTTATCTTTTAAATGATGTTGAAAATATTAATATTACTTACTGGGAAGTCTAGGCTGCTCAGTTTTTCTCTCTGAATAGTTACCACTTTTGCCTTGGTAGCACATCATAAATACATTTCAGACAGTTACAGGTACTTCACACACAGAATCACTGGGTTGGAAGAGACTTCAAGATCATCAAGTCCAACCCAGCCCTAACACCTCGACTAAACCATGGCACCGAGTGCCACATCCAGGCTTTCTTTAAACACATCCAGGGATGGTGACTCCACCACCTCCCCAGGCAGACCAGCCCATTCCTTTATCACTCTTTCCGTAAAAAACTTTCCTAATATCCAACCTGTATTTCCCTTGGTGCAGCTTAACTTGAGGAGTCCTTCAGAAAATTTTAAAAATGAAATTTCAGTCCTAACAGTAATCTGGTAAGAGGGTTTGAGACAAAGGAATAAATCTGCAAACATCTGAAGTTATTTCTAATTGGGAGCAGAGCTTTAAACTTCCTTGGTTGAGGGAACAATAGATGCAACTTCAATTATTTGTGTAACAGCAGATGGTGCTGTTGGAATGGATTTAATCACCTGAGGTGCACTCCAAGCTGACCAATAAACTCAGGTGTGAGGTATAAACCAGAGCTTTTGGGGTTCCCAGTATGCAGCCAGCAGCTCTGGGTCTGGAATTTGCTGTGCAGAGCAGCTTCTCAGGCTGTAGTTTAGCCCCTACTAATTCTAGCAGTTGATGCTAATTTATATTCATTCTTGCTGAAGTACACAAAACTAAAAGGAGAACTGCTGTTGGCGTGTAATATTGTCCTTGTGCTTGAAAAATACCCAACTTGCTTGTGGAAGCAAAAAAATCAAAACAATCTTTAAAAGGGCTTACAAAATACAATGTATGAGTATTTCCTCAAAGAGTATGTAAAATCAGTTGATAATAGGGGCCAAAACTATAAATAAATGAGATTTTTCAAGGATGTTTTGGTGCATGGAGATTTTCATGTGGTATATATTTAAAATTTTACTTTATCATATGTGATATATAAAAATATGCTTTATATATATATATGTAAAATAGGAGCTGCAGCGTGGCCTTGAGCTTCCTGCTGCCAGGGAATCTGATGGGAAGGGACTAGAGGTGCCACAGCTGCAGGATCTCTAAGTTGGCCTCACAAACCTTTCATCACAAAATTCCATCTATCACAAGTCATAAATCCATGGAAAAATAGACTGGCTTTGTTCCACTGGACTAGATGGCAGAGGGCAGGATTGAGGAGATGCTGAAGTTTTCCATCAGTCTTGCTGTGTTGCTTCTGATCTCACCTAGGTTAGTTTACGTCTAGGATTGGGGTGGGATGAGTTGCTTAGTGTTTCTGCCATCCTGGTTCAGTGATGCAGGTGAAGTGGGAGTACTGGAGATGTGTAGGTCCCAAATTCCACCTGCTTTTTCTTTGGAGAGAAAATTTCTCCTCAGCCCGTTTTCTCCTTGATGCCTCAGTGGGTGTCAAATCTGAAATACAAGATGTTATGGGATTTACTGTTTCCAGCACACACATTAACACTGAATGACGTAGTTTTGTTCTGTGTGCAGCATTTACTTCCTTGCACTTGGCTTTCAACCTGCTTTTGTCTAATCATGGGGACATTGTAATATATTTAAGGATATTGAGCATTTAACTTCATGCATATTCGAGATTGGTTATTACAGGTTTGTTCAGCCTGGAAGAGACAAGACAAGGCTCTGGGAGACCTCTCTGTGACCTTCCAGTACCTAAAGGGGGCTTATAAAAAAGAGGGAGAGTGACTTTTCATGCGGACAGATATTGATAAAAGAAGAGGAAATAGTTTTAAACTATAATAGAAGAGATTTAGATTAGAAGTGATGAGGAAATGGTTCTCTGTGGGAGTAGCGAGGCCCAGAGAAGCTGTGGCTGCCTCATTGCTGAAATTGTTCAAGAGCAGGTTGAACAGGGCTTGGAGCAACCTGGTCTGGTAAAAGATGTCTCTGCCCGTGGCAGGGGCTGGAAGGAGGTGAGCGTTAAGGTCCCTTCCAGCTCAAGCCACTGCTCTATGATTTGGTTCTATGACATTTTTTATTTCCTAAAACTGTTGTTAAACCTGCAGCAGGTCACCAAGTTTCTCTCCCAAGTGCACTGTGTATGTTCTTTAGACAATAGTCAGATTTTAGAGACCTTTTTCTCTCTTCAAAGCTGTCATCCTTCAAGGCCTTGTCCTAGGCCTCCTTCCTGAGTGTCATACCCCAGAGTCACTGCCTTGGGGAGCAGAGGCTGGGACAGTTAGGAGCTGCTTGGGAGAGGAGGGCTACAAAGGTGACCTGAAGAAGTCTCTTTTTAGTCTTTACACCAAATTTTGTGAATCAAATCTCTGATAGGTTAGGGCAGATAAAGTAATTATTAAAAGCAAAATCACTTTTGACTTCAGATAGCTAATGCAGCATCTCTTCCCCCAGAGGGGAGGAGGAGCACACATTGTTATGTCTCTCATCCTTGACCATGCTGAGAATGAGGTGGTAAAAATTTGAGCAGCTGGAAGAGCTCAGTAGTTGCACAGGCTGCTCTTTGCATTTTACAAACTGGGCTGTTTTCCCAAAGATGCAAAATGAATTCTCAACCCCCTAAGGGGTGTTTTTTCCCTTTCTCTCTTTGTCAGTGTTGCAGTTCCTTCAAAACTGCATAGATGTAGATACCTCACCCTCCATGTCCTTGGTCTGTCACACACAGCTTACTGTGTATTGAAATGTGAAACTTGGCCTGAGACTGTTAATTAATGTGCAGAACAGCACACCAAATTAGGCACAGCACTAGTTTGGGGGCTTGCTCTTAGATGGGACTCATTTCCTCCTGAGCTTCGTGATGAACATGTGACTGTGGCAAGACTATGGCATTGTCCTGGGGTGACTTTTGATGGCTTGTTCCTCCATGGTTAGTTCTTCTTTCAAAATTGTGTCAACTGGGCTCAAAGGATCCTGTTGCTCTTTCTTCATTCTCAGAGAAGTAGTGTCTAATACCATGGATGCTGAAGTAGAACATCAGTTCCTTTGAAGTGGAGAAGTTTGAAGCTTTTAGTTTTCAGTCTTCAGACAAAAATAATTACAGTCAGTCTCTGCTTTCCATCACAGTCTGGAGATATAAAAGCTGTTATCTGGGATCTGGGGAATAAGTGCCAGCAGGTAGAGCTCCTTGCTAGCACATCAGCCCAGTTGCAGTGTGAGCTGGAGCATGTTGGGTTTGGTTAGTGAAGTACTGCTAATTTAAGATGCCAATGGCAGCGCTTTTCAAAAATTGCCAGCCTGCATAGTTGTCAAAACATGATGGTGCATGTAAGTCATCTACCAGAGATGATGCTGTGTTCCTGATGTACTGAGAAATAAAGGTCTGAGAGCAGCTGGAGGTGACTGGTCAGATGTGTCATCACTGCAGTAATAAGCTGAAGAAACCTGTGCAACTTGTCCCTGCAGGCATTCCCTGCTGGAAAGTGCTTTTTTTGTCCTGTGAGGTTTAATCTGAGGGCAGCATTAAAGGATAGCTGCAGCCCTCAGCCTGTGTTGATGATCTGTGGGATCTACAGGATCAACATATGTTCGTTGGTCACTCAAATGGGGAAAAAGAGTGATAACCACATTATCCCATAGTGCCACATGTTACTATTTAGTTTATGGAAAGGCCACAAAATACCACAGGTAATGTTGACGATGGGAGGCCTGTTGGTCAGGCCTGATAGAAACCTTGTATGGAAAATCTGTGACTAAAGTATATTTGTGATTGGCATATTTATGTATTCCTGCTATTTCCAAATACATTTGATGCCTTTTAAGGCAGTCTGTGAAATGGGAACATGAGAAACAGTCGTAAAGGATGCTGAAAGCATCTTGTTTCATGCACTAGGCTGTGTAAATATTTCCTTGCTTATGTCTCTCCTTGTTTCTAGCTACAAGACTGAAGAGTTGCCTTCCTTTATTAATAACAAAATTAATTGTGCCTTTCCACACCCAACCGTGAGGATGTCTTTGATCTAGTTCTCCTAAGAGAACTGTCCGTCCTTGCCCCTTCTGTGTGACAAAGGGTTAATTGTCACATGTGCCTCTGGCAGTAAGGGTGAGCTGCATCCTTCACTCATCTTTGTTCACTGGACTGTGCATCAGTGCACTCCAGGGTTCCAGGGGCTGGGCAGAGGAAGCACAGGCATAACCCTCCTTTTGGGAATACTTTGGTCCTGCTTTGGGAGAGGGTGGCACAGGGGGTGCATGGCATCACATCAAGCCATGGCTGTGGGCATGGGGACCCTCTGCAGCATGGCCCGACTGCACCCGAAACGCAGGAGGATGAAGCGATCTGAGAGGAAAGGTAGGGCTTTAACTGCTGCACTGAAATGCTGGAACAAAGGAGTTGGTGGAGGGGTGGTAGAGGTGTTGTAAACATAGTTTTCAGATGAGGTTTGAACCTCAAGTGCAACTTCAGTGTTTGCACTTTGGATTCATAAGGAATCCAGTATGCTGGAGGTACTTTGAGAGAGATCCATTTCCCAATGCTTTATTTCACTTGACTTTCAGAGTTTGGAAGGAGAGGACTTCTTCACAAATATGAAACTGCTCTAAAACTGCAGCTTTCTGACTTGCTCTATTTTCTAATAGTTCTGTGTCATCTATCAGGTTAATGGGGTTTTTTGCATATATGGGATTTGCTGAATGTAAAATGTTGTTAGCTGCCAAATTTCCCTTTCAAGACATATTTAGGTTTTCTCTCAGTAATGAGAATAAACCAAGATAACTCTTAAGGTCTTTCACAACGCTTTCTTGTGTGCAGTCGATACCTAGGATATTCAAACAGTAGAAATGCAGGTTATCTCTAAGTCTTCACATGGTGTGTATTTGCTATAGCTAACATTTACCTAAATATCTTTCAAGTAGTCTCCTGTGGAAATAAAGTTAAATTCTGTTGTGTTGGTTGCTGCATTTTTAAGTACTTCCGATGGTCTTCCTATCTTTGGAAATAGTCTACAGGAATTAAAGACTTAAAAACCAGGAGAGTATTAAAAGTGTACTTTCTCCTGGCTCCACTTAAATGAGCATACATTTAGATACTGCCTTCATGTTTGATATGGCTGGCTTTTAATGCATCTAGGAAAAAAAAGGTTTTTGTAGTCAGAACATTTCAGGGTGTGCTGCTATGCAGAATCCCTTGGCTTCAGTGAGTGATTTTAGGAAAGAGCTGGGTGGAGGTTTGTTGCTCTGTGTTATGAACAAAAAGCTTCTCTCTGCTACACCAGCGTAGTGCAGTCAAACCCTCAGTTTATTTTATCCGTATACCTGAAAGAAAACAGTCATGTATCCATGGAAGTGGCTACTGCCACAGCTCCATTCCACACAGAAATGCACTGACCCAAATCACTTTGTATTTATGGCAGTTATTCCTTACTGCTGGTTTTGAAAGCTCTGTTAGTCTCTGAACAGTGGTTAAGCTTTTTCATTTACTCTTATTTTTTTTTTTCTCAAATAGAAGTTTTTTCTAGTGCTAACAGTGTTACTGTAGTTGTGTCCCTTATCCCACAGCAGGGTTTTAGGAACAAAACTCAGGGGTTTATCATACATACCTTGGTGTCCAAGGCAGATGCACAGCTTCACTGAAGTCCTTTTGGAAGGTGTCCTTGCTCAGATGCCACTGACCATTACCCAACCTCTTGTCTGGAGTCTTTGTGTCTGTAGGACCTGAAAGGTTCCTGGATGTAAATAACTTGCTAAAGGAGTTATTTGCAGGCAGTGAATGTGTTTATTAATGCAGTTTTGCTGCTTGAATAAAAGTTTGGAAGGTCAAAGAAGCTAGAAATGTTGTTCCTTTTTCAAAGTGAAATAACTGAATCACTAATCATTTCAGAAGTAATCAAGCATGCCTTGGCAAGAGAGGAAGCTTTTTTTGTGGACAGCAGCCTGGGTTCAGAGTCCATTTTGTGAAAAAATGTCCCTTTCTGAGGGCATATGTAGGTCCTATTTTATATGGAAAGACTTTGAAAAACCTTTTTTCTTATTATCAAGTCCTCCATCTTTGAAAGCCAGGTGGGAAAAAAAAAATCCATGGATTACAGTGGGAGGAAGTTTGGAAGATAGATGTGTATACCGAGTACTGAGTTCATTCTCTCTGCCCAACTCAGTACTGTTTCCTACACATTATTCACAGAATCACAGAATGTTAAGGGATTGGAATAGACCTTACAGATCATCCTGTCCCAGCTGTGGGCAGGGACACTTCCCACTGCACCAGGTTACTCAAGGCCTTACCCAGCCTGGCTTTGAACAATGCTGGGGTTGGGGCATCCACAACATTTCATGCTGTTTAAATATCTGATCCATTCTCTTCCGAGTATTTTTGGTTTGAAGTGGGTGGTTGTTAGAAATTAGCTGTAATGGAAATCAGTTACTTGTACAAAACACACAGAGTGGTGGAATCACCATCCCTGGAACTGCTCGGGAAACAAATAGACATGGCATTTCATGCTTTGGTTCAGTGGACATGCTCCAGAGTCAGTCAGAATGGACTTGATCTTGAAGGTCTTGAAGTGGGTGGTTCTATGACTCTTCTGTTCTTCAGCAGAGTGATCTGCTGGTGCAGTTGTGTGCACTGGAGGGAGGACCTGAGTGCTGCTAACTGTACTCGTGCATTTTTTTAATAAAGAAAGGATTAGGAAAGAAGGTGATCATTCTTTATATGCCAAGAGTAGTCTAACTGTTAAACATGTATGGTTAAAGCTTAAAACAGAGAGCTTCGTGTCATTTGGCTGCATTAACACTGGAGGATTGCATCTCTTAGGTGCCATAGGGCTCTTCTGTCATCTGTCCTTGGCTGTTTGTCTTCCTTGATGCTTTCAGAATCTGTTTTTAGCATAGTTACTGAAATTATTTAAAAAAATGCAAGTAGAGTTTCTGTTTGCCTCTGCTTTTAGCAGACAGGAGCTTGCCTTTTCTCGCCTTCAGGCTGTGGGGTGAGGTGCTGGGCCCAGGCTGATAACCCAGCTCCTCAGGAGGGTTTATCCATGGTGTGGAAATGTGGGGTAGCTCTGCAGCCTTTTTCACTTGTAGCTTGGCTCAAGGAACTCACTTATCACCTTGGAAGAAGTTAAACCAGGAATTATTCAAATCCTTTTGTCCCTGAGTACAAAGTGGTGCTGCAGGAGTAACTGGAGCCTCTGTGATGTGCTAATTAAGTTGATAATTATTTACAAGTACTGTTGATTACAGTCAACTAATTTCCTCTTGTTAGAGTGGAGTGTGCTGATGTTGTGCAATGCAAACTGTCTCAGGGGTGGGCACAAGGGGTTATAAGTAGATCAGGTGTGTTCAGTCACTAGTGGGGTTCCACAGGGCTCTGTCCTTGTCCCTGTGCTCTTCAACATCCTCATAAGCAGCCCGGAAGCAGGAATCGAAGGAATACTAAATTGGAAGGAGCTGCTGACTCCCTCAAGGGTGGAGGGGCCCTATAGAGAGACCTCAGTGAATTTGAGGGCTGGGCAGTCACCAGCCATAAGAAGCTTGATAACAAGGGCAAGTGCTGGATTCTGCACCTGGTGTAGCGAACCTTGGCTGTGTGTATAGACCAGGATGTGAGAGGAATGAGAAGCTGGAGAGCAGTGCTACAGAAAGGGACCTGTGGGAATCCTGTTTGATGGCAAGTTGAGTCAGCAGTTCCCTGGCAGCCAGGAGGGACATGAGGCACAGCAAGGGCAAGGGAGGAGATTGTCTCACTTGGCTCTGGGCTGGTGTGGCCTCACCCTGAGTCCTAGGGACAGGTCTGAGCACTACAATATAAAAAAGACAACCTCTAAGGTTGTCCAAAGGAGGCTGTGAAGAAAGTGAAGAGTCTGGAGGGGAAGCCATAGGAGGAGCAGCTGTGAGCACTTGGCTTGTTCAGCCTGGAGGAGATGATGGGGAAACCTCATTGTGGTCTTCATCGTCCCACTCTGGCCTTTGGCAGATTGGGATTCCATCTTTCAGTCACTGATTAACATCTCAGTTTTACAAGGGATCTTTGGTCAGGATTTACCCAAACAGCCCAATGCCAATCCAGGGCCCAGGCTGCTGCTTTTAAAGGATGTTTAAAACTTTACCTAACAAGTTGGTACCTTAAACCTAAATATCCCCCCCTCCCTGTTTTCCAGACAGAGGCCGTCTCCACCAACTAAGAAACCAGCAAAGATATTTCACAATGGATGTAGATGATGAAGAAAACATGAGTAAGATGTGTTTATTTACATAGTAATAAACTCTGCAATAGTTTCTGAAAGTAATTTTTTCTCCCAAGCACAGGGGCGACTGCAAAGAAACTTCAGATGCAAAAATGATAATGCTTTAAATTGCAGTGAAGAAGAATGAACTGGAGCTTTTGCATTAACAGTGTTTTAAATATGCTAATATAGTTATACTTTCTGTATTGTACTTTATGCCTTGTATTTTTCTTACAGCAGCTGACTAATCAAAGTATTTGCTTGTTTTGAACCGGCAGTGAAGAAAGGAGGGGATAATATCAGTAGTGCCCATGCCAAGGGTTGAGTACCAGTAAGGAGTGAGGGGTGACGTGAAGGGGATGGAGTTGAAGGACCTTAATATAAAGGAGAGAGATCAGAAAAGGAGAAAGGAAAAAGTAAAGGAGGAGTAAAGTTCTGTGCAGTAAGTCAAGTTCTGTGCCGGTCTCACATGGGCTGATTGTTCTCTTTAGATGCCAATTGTCCCAATCCTGAGCTACTGAATTGTTAAAGTGATTTTAAAGCACAAAAATAGTCAAATAAAGTGATCATCTTGATGTGTACTGAATTCAGCCAAAGGTCTGAGACTGCTAATTCTGGGGTATAATTAAGATCCAATAACTGATTAGAAAAATGTTCTCACTGAACCATTCTAAAATATTTTTACTCTTATTTGCCTTTTACCTTTTTTTTTTGTGACTCAGAGAATTGTTCCGTTTCTGCTGTGTTGTGCCTGACTGTGAATAATTGTACATTGTATTATAACAAATGTGCTTCTTTTTCCCCCCAAGTGACAGTGGCTAAAGAGTGCATCTAGAAAAGGTGACAAAGCCCAGCAATGGCTTTGGAGAAGAGTTGTAGTTCAGTCTGGAGGAGTTACAGAAAAATTTTAGAGGGAGATGAGGAATTTAAATCATTGTGTTGAAATAAACCAGTCAAACCCAAAACAAACATCCTCCCCCTCACCCTCCCCCAAAAAACCAAACTAAAAAATGTTACCTGAAATAGAATTCATCTTTTTTTCTTTAGTGAAGCAGTGAACTCAACTGCAATATGCTTGGTATCATTTTCTTTTCCTTGATATATAAGAAATTACTTCAAAGGGATATTTTAACTGTTTCTAGAGGTGGCTTCCCTATGGAGGCCTTCAGAAAGTATAATTGGATAATTCTCATAATTTTTTTGATAAAACATCCCTTTTCTTAATAATGGAGTAGCTGAGCAAGAATAGAGGGTGCCTTCCTGAGCTGGAGAAATACCATCTCTTTATAGAGGCATTCTTTAGTTCTGTATCATTAAGAAAAACACTAAATTTTTGTCTGCTTCTGAGTGTTTTTGTCTGTTACTGCATCAATATGGGAAACCATTCAAGGAATTTGTTATTTTGTCAGGAGCTTGGCTCCATGGAATTGTTAAGAGAATGTATTTGTATAACTTCAGTTTTGAGATGTCAGAACCTTGGCTGAGCCCAGTTCATATAAAGTGCAGAATCACCTTCCTTTGTGTGCCCACGCAAACATCATGAATTGGAAATGTTAAATCATCTGATTTGGGGGGCTCAGAAATCAAAGTTTTAATTCTTAAGTTCTTCGCTTTGATTTGTGTAGAGATATGGGGTTTTTTAACTTTTTATCTATTTACTTTTATGTCTCTTAAAATTGTGAAGTGGCATGTTAGAAGTTGCCTATTAAAATTTTTATTATTTTATGTAACTGCTTTTGCAGAGAGGTTCTTAAAGGAAGGTGGGCTATGCAGTCTTGGATGGTTGTGGTTCCATAACAAGACTTCCTCTGCAGAAGCCACAATGAAGATGGTTTTGTTTGGTTCAGATGAAATAGAAGACAGAGATGATGTCTTAAATTAATAACTTAATATCCCTGAGAAAATAGTGTTTCAGACTTCCAATTTTTAGTGTTTTCCTTCTTTATCCTTTGGTTATAGAGATGCTGGAAGATATTTGGGGAAAGAGATGGTTATTTAGAATGTTTTTATTTGTTTTCTGTTATTTTTGCATGGCTGGTGTGTCTGCAGCACTCTGAACACTTGGAATACAAGCATGTGACTCTCCTGACCTAACTCTTTGATCTGTTTGCTCCTTTTTCTAAAGGATGCTCTGAAGAGAGCATGTGGGTTTTTTTCTGCTTGTTTTTAAATGAAAGAATTACTTATTCAGAATTTCCCCAGGCCACTAAATGACAGCAGCAGTATAAGGGATAGCTAGAACCATCTTTTGGTTCAGCTGAGAGTCATCTAAATTTAATCAACTGTGTTCCAGATCACACAGAGCAGGGGGAGTGTTGTGTCTCAGCAAGCAGGTAATGGAAGGTCCCCAGTGGGTAAAGCATCTTCATGGCAGACGCTTTTTGATTACAGGGAATAAACTCCAAAATAAACCAGCACGTCCAGACAGAAGATACATTTCTTTACTGGCATGAAAAATTCCCCGTGCCTTTTCCTACTTCAAGTGTTCTTGGGTTTATAAGACAAAAATCTGAGGGGCAGCACTGTGCTGTTGAAGTTGTTGGTATCAGCTGTGATTTTAACTAAGTTGGCTTCCAAAGACATAAGTCAAATATCTAGTTGAAGCTGCCAGCTAGCTATTTTTAATGACTAGAAAAGACACCAATCTCACAAAAATATCTGGTTTTTAAATCATGACTTGTATAAGTGTTTAAGAAAACAGGATCTCAGTCATCAAGTGTTTATGTATGTGTTAATGCTGCTTTAAAGCCTTAAATACACAGCAGATGTGATGGACTTCAGAGGGCTCTCTAAAGCACTCATTCCTTGAAAAATTAAGTTTGAAGATTGGAAATATTAGAGATTTCTGTAAAATCATGCACAACATGGGATGTTTAGTATTAGAATCAACAAACTTGAAAAAATAGCAAATAAACCCCAGTAGATGCAGTAAGAATAGCGAGTGGAGGATGAAAGAAGGCAAAGAAAGGGAGATGTTTTCATGCCATTTGTAATGAAGTGGTGAAGCGCCTTGCCCAGGACATCGTGGATGCCATGGGTTTATGGGATCTTTAAAAGTCATTAGAAAACTTTTTTTTGGGAGGGCGGAAAAACCACATGTGGCTCCTTGCAGTGATCTCTGGGAGAGCCCAGAGCTGCAAGTCTGCCCTAGGGAGAGTCACTGTCTTCTTATGCTGGTGTGATACCCTTTCTGGGGTCTGTTGGTGGCCCTGTCACATGTGGGGAACTGGCCAAGGTGAGGGAAAGCCAGGAGGGCCGTTCCTAACTTCCCTGGAAGCATGCCTGCAAAAGGCATCCAGGGAGAGATTGGGCTGGAGGAGTTACTCCATGTCTGAACAAGGACAAGATGAGAGGTGACATCTCTGACTTGAACAGGCTGTGTTTGGCTCATCTTCCCAAGCCCTCAGGTAATTAGAGGGCCTCAGCACTGCTGGGCCGGACAAGCTGATGAAAAGGATCAAAAGCACACCTTTACCCTCTGTCTGACAGGGAGGGACCTTTTCTTGCAGTCCAGCAACTCTGTGGGTTCAAACAAGCACAGGTCCTTCTGGTTTGCACAGAAAGCCTTTCACTTTCCATCACAAGCTTGGATTTGGATCAACTCCACAGTTACCTCCTTTCCTGGTCTCTTGGTTTGACTCAGGATGAGCTCCGTAAGCTCTTTCTCTCCAAGTTTCTTCCACTCTGCAGATTCTCCAAAGCTAACAAAGCCTAGTAGCTCTCAGGCAAGTAGTTTTCTTCCCTTCTCTCTTAATGAGATGAGGTAAGCCTGCAAGTTTATATCCTGCTCCCTACAAGTCCCTCCTCCATGGCAGGACATCTTTTCCACTACCTGACGAAGGAGTTCCTCCAGCTGCCATGCTTATATGCAAAAGTTTTTCTTTTTAGTGTTCAGCTGGAGTCTGTTCAACTCCTATTTTCCTTCTGTGGTTTCCACAGGCACTGGTGGTGATACTCATATAAAAAGAAATAAAACCAGAGACCATTAATTAAGTATTAACCCAATGGTTTCTGTTTAGCTGAAAGTCTTGGTGCTTCATAACAAATATGTGGTGCCAACCAGTAAGGGCAGTGTTCCAGAAATTATGTTTTAGATGAGATGTAAGAAACTCACTGTAAGGAAAGATTTAAAAATTTCCTCCATTGTCATTAGATTACTCCACCATAAATATATATTTTTTTATTAAAAAAATGCATGAACACTGTATTGACAATTGTGACCCTATAGCCTTTTATATTTGGGCTGAACAAGAGATACTTGATTAAATCTAGCAGATTTCTAGCAATGAAATGCTTCAGAATTTCGATTCTTGACTGAATTTGACTCAATTGCATGATCAGTACTGTACAATTCTTTGTTGTGCTGCTGTGATTTAATGAAATGTGTTCTACTTTGGCTTTTTCTTTTGATCTTTTTTTTTCCCTTCCTTTTTTTCTCTTCGAGCACCGAAAGGAGTAACCTATCGAGCTTTTGCTGGAGGATGTTATAAATGAAAATTTAGTAACTATTCCATCAGCTTTGTAACCTGGGCGAAGTGATGTGTGCATGGCAGGGGATTTTTAGGGAAGACTGAAAGAGTGATTGGAATTTGTTACTGTGAAAAAGCTTCCACCTAGTTTGTTCTAATTTCAATGACCATTTACCACCTTGGATCAGTGTAGATGTAATACAGATATACTGAAGTTTTGGAACAGGAGAGTTAAAAATACTCGATCTGTTACATTTGCCTTTCCATTCACAAATGCCAGTAGAAAGCACAAATAATTAATTTCCTTAGTTTCTTTATCAGGGTGAAAATAAGGTCTTTGAACTTTAAAGCAAATTTAATTCCTTATATATAGCTGACATATTACCCCAACTTATATTTTTGAAAACAAATAATTAAATTAATATTATATTGTCTTCCCTGCCCTCCCATTAAAATGTTATCACTGTGAGTGTGCAGCTTTTGTCACACTTCTGTTCTACATAACCTTAGAGAGAACCTCCAGTGGTTTTTGGGCTTGTTACTCCATGACAGCAGTTTTCTTGACAAGGGGATGCTTGTAAATAATGAATAAGAGATTTTTTTAAATAGAAGGCTATGTGGAAATATATAGTCTTGTGGTCCTGCTGGCACAGTGGGCAGCTGTAGTTCCTGAGAAAAAAAATTGGGATGAGGTGAAGTCAGTGTTTAGAAATGGCGTGAAAAAACAGAATTTGAAAAATATGGAGTAGCTAAAGAGAAACAAAGGCAAACACTCTTCAGTCATGGTACCTACCAAAGAGCTGCCTAATTTTGCATTGTTCTAGGCGAAGGTTTTAGTTATGTAGTTTTTCAATTTAAGTAACTAAAATCACTGCAGGGAAAAAAGTAACATGACTAAACTGATAATAAAATGGAATTAAATATCTGGCTCAGAGTTGTGGTCTTAGGCATCCATTTTTACTACTGGTAGTTGTTTGTTGTGGTCATATGTTGCTATAGCTTATATTGTTGATTTAAAGCACTTTTGAGGCTAAATGTAACTTACAAGTAAAAGTTTTGTTCCAGCATAATTAAAATGAAAAAATAAAGTTGTAGTGATTTGTTGCTGTGCAGTTGTATCAAGTGTGTGGTTTGGAAATTGAATTATTGAGAGGTTGTGTTACATTATCATCATCTCCAGTTGTATAGCAAAAAATATTTAACCTGTGAGCACACATCACTTTACCAGTTACAAAGTGAGATAAAGGAATCTATAAATTTTGCATTTACAAGGTCCTGCACCGAAGGCATTGTAAGTTACTCTTTCTGGGCACCGCAGGTTCGAGCAGCACCGACATTAAAGAAAACCGCAATGTGGACAACGTTCCCCCCAAGGACAGCGCCGGGCAGGGCCCTGGGGAGGGGACCCCGCTCTCCAACGGCGGTGGCAGCAGCAGCAGGAAGAGACCTTTGGAGGAGGGCAACAATGGCCATGCCAAATTTCGCCCCAAGAAGAGGAAGAAAATGCCCGGCCCCGTTCTGCCAAAGAACGCCCTGATGCAGCTTAACGAGATTAAACCCGGTTTACAATACAAACTCCTCTCTCAGACGGGGCCGGTCCATGCCCCCATGTTTGTGATGGCAGTGGAGGTCAACGGGCAGGTGTTTGAGGGGTCTGGCCCGACAAAAAAGAAAGCCAAGCTTCACGCTGCAGAGAAGGCTCTGCGCTCCTTTGTCCAGTTCCCAAATGCCTCGGAAGCCCACCTGGCCATGGGCAGGACTCTGTCGGTCAACACGGACTTCACCTCCGACCAAGCGGATTTCCCCGACACCCTTTTCAATGGGTTCGAGACGCCAGTCCCTTCTGACGCCTCCTTTTACCTGGGGTCCAATGGGGACGGGTCCTTTGGCTCCGGCGGGGACTACGGATTGCCATCATCTGCCGTAGCCAGCGGCCTTTCCCAGTCACCTCTCCCCCCACCCTCGCCCTACCCCACGGCCAGCGGGAAGAACCCCGTCATGATCCTCAACGAGCTGCGCCCGGGGCTGAAGTACGAGTTCCTCTCGGAGAGCGGAGAGAGCCACGCCAAGAACTTTGTCATGGCTGTGGCCGTGGATGGGCAGACTTTCGAGGGCTCGGGGAGAAATAAAAAGCTGGCAAAAGCTCGGGCTGCTCAGTCGGCCCTGGCGTCCCTGTTTAACATGCAGCTGGACCAGACTCCGTCTCGGCAGCCCATTCCCAGCGAGGGGCTCCAGTTACACCTGCCACAGGTGAGAAACCCTTTGGGTGTTGTGGGTGGCTTGGGGTAATGACCAAGAGGAGTCAAATCTTGTGTGTTGAATCAGTTTGAATAGTGTTTCTGCTTCTATAGACTGAATTGTGTGTCTATATATATATATATATAAATATATAAAACAATATATATATATGTATGTGTATATATATATATATATTAGGTGGTTTATGCACTTAGCGCTTCTGACAATTTGTATCCTCGTGTGCAGAGAAGAGGCTTTGTTTCTGATGCTACAGGTAAGAAACCCTTCAGATGTTGTGGATGGCTTTGGGTGATGACCAAGAGGAGTCCAGTCTTGTGTGTTGAATCAGTTTAAACAGCATTTCTGCTTCTATAGATATGTGTGTGTCTATAAATATAAAATATGTGTGTGTGTATGTATGTATTAGATGGTTTATTCAGTTACAGCTTCTGACAATTTGTATTCTCTTGCGCAGAGAAGAGGCTTTGTTTCTGATGTTTTCAGCCTTGATCATGTTGTGTAAGAGAGCACCAGTGCCAGCTTGAATTATGGTTTGTGCTGGGGAGAGAGGTTGAATCACATCTTGCTCATCTCAGACAGCAAGACTTAGATGGAGTTCCAAGTGAGAATTACCGCTTTAAGTGAAGTTATTTGATACAACAGTTTTTAACAGAGAAGAAAATCATTCTTTCCTGCAGTCAGAAACTGTTGCAAGTCAAGGTCACATTAAGTGAGGCTGTTGGAATTGCTACTGATTTCCCGGGTGTGAACACATTGCATGTGCGTGTATACAAGATGTGTGGTTAAATAGCTATCATCTGAAGGGTTGTGCTCTAGGCAAATGAATTATTATGCATATGGAAGATACTTAGGCAAGTAAATCTGGCTGGGAAATAATTTAAATCAAATAGTTAATGAACTAGGGAAAATATTCAACATACTGGACACAGATCAGAAATTTGAAGTCACTAGAGTGGAGTAATTTTGAATTTTTTTAATGCAGAAAAATTCTCCCCTATTTTCTTGTTTATGTTTCTTCCCAGTCAAACTATAGTAATAATTGTTTGACTGCTGTCTTTCTACTGCATCTCTTGGGTAATTTTAATGATATTATATGCCCATCTAAGTTAAAATATTTGTCTGTGAATTCTTTTGCAACTTTCTGTATATGATGAGAATTTCAAGGCTTTTCTGAACCTTTTCTATCTCAAACCCATTGTTCTAGATTTCATTAAAATTCTGACATACTCTTCTGATTTGATAATGTGGGCTCAAAGAGTATAAGTAGATGTGACTATTTTAAGTACATTGTTTTCGCAAAATATATGGGCATTATGCATATTTTAGAATGTCCTATATGGTTTCATTTTAACGTTGCACAACTCTTGCATTACTAATAAATGCTTCCTTCATTTTCAAATCTAGGATCATGCTGTTTTGGGTAGTTAAAATTTCTTCAGTAGATCCAGTGATTTCAGAATGCATTCTCTGCTTTTAAAAGTATTTTTGACCCCAGACACACAAAAAAAATTCACTGCTGGTAATTCACGTGTTGTTAGTTCTTGCATCAGTAAAATGGTGAAAACTGGAACTGGAAGAGAGAAGTGTGAAAACCCCAAGCTGAATTGGGAAAAATGTTACATGAGTGCTGCCTTATTTAGATCAAAATTTTCAAGTAATTTTTTTATTCAGAGGCTTTTGATCAGCTTGTCATCTGGATGTCATCAAGCACTTCACTGTGTTGCTTTGCTTTGAATTATAATTAGCTGTTATTGGAATTATGTTAGGTTTTTACATATTAGGGATTTTGGTCTGGTATGTATTTAATGATTTAAGCATTCGTGGTGTTTTCAGGTCCTGCTTGATTTATCTTCTTTCAGAAGTCTGTGGGTTGTTTAATTATTTTAGACATTGTTTACTATGTAAAAAAGTGTTAAATTCAGAGATAATCCTAAAATGGGTGAAATCACAAAAATTGGAGAGTGCAGGAATGATGTAAATGAGGATAGGATTTGATATGACCAGTGGACAAAATAAAATGTTGATTGAGTTGGAAAAAATGAAAGCTTGAAATATGTGAAGGGAGGAAAAATTCAAATACCAAGTGCTTAGGGGAAATAAAAAAAGTACAGTGTGGTTGTGCCAGTGAAGATGTTGGAATTGACTGCAGATCCAAACCTGCCTGTAGCTGATTTGTGATGAGAAGAATGGAGTTGAGAGGAGAGATGTTCCCTGTGATGGTGGTCATGAGTATGGCTGGAGGTCTATCTGTGACCCACTAGATCTCCTGAGAGCTGCAGGTGCTCCAAAGAGAGTTAAATACAGAAACACACGTGCAAAGTATCAAATGGTACAGAAGGGTTGCTGCAACCAAAAATTGATTGTTGTGGAATGGGTGTGAGAATATTCTTGTGGTCTGTGCAGGGCATTATTGAGGTGCTGATCCTGTGGTTCAGTTCAAGCTTGTCAGCTTGCTCCCAGCTTGGTCTGTTGTCAGGGATGAGGGAAGTTCTCTGCAGTGAGGAACATCTCTGTGCTGGGAAAGTGAGTTAAACTCAGGAAGGAACATACTCAACATGTGCCTTAGAGTGGGTAAAAATGTTCACTGAAAAATGCAGCAGTTTTGCATTTAGCACCTTGGCAGTGGGTGTGTTGGTATTGAACAGATTGTCACACCTGCATGAGAGAGACTTGCCTCTCCAAAACAAAGAAAATATTTTAATGGTTAGCTCTGCTTTGTGAATGGATCAAAAAAAAAATAAAAATGATGGAGCCACAAAATGGTTTGGGTTGGAAAAAACCTTAAATACCATCTTATTCCTACCCCCTGCCATAGGCACAGACCTTCCGCTATTCCAGGTTGCTCCAGGCCCTGTCCAACCTGCCCTTGAACGCTTCCAGGGATGGGGCAGCCACAGCTTCTCAGTGCCATGGCCTCCCCATCCTCACAGGGAAGAATTTCTTCCCAATATCCCATCTAATGCTGCCCTTTGTCAATGGGAAGCCATTCCCCCTTCTCCTTCATTCCAGGCCCTTGCCTGAAGTCCCTCTCCAGCTCTCTTGGAATCCCTTCAGGCACTGGAAGGGGCCCTAAAGTCTCCTCAGGCTTCACTTCCCCAGGCTGAACACCTCAGCTCTCCCAGCCTGTCTCCAGAGCAGAGGGGCTCCAGCCCTTGGAGCATCTTGGTGGCCTCCTGTAGAGGGGTCTCACACCTCTGTCAAAGATGGCATGTTGCTGTCCCTAAAAGAAATTCTCAGGCCAGTACCCAGTGCTTTGCAGTAAAACTGAGAAAAGAACATACTGGTAGCAGTAATTCCCCAGTATGTGCTTCAAACCTTCGGCAGCCCAGGCTGCTGCTGCCCCCTCAAGGAAAAGGTTTCCATCAGACAGTGGGATCCTGCTGGCTACAGATATCAGCTCTTCAGGCCACTAATGGCTGCTGTTAGAAAGCTGATATGGAGGTTTTTTCCTAATGTTATTTCCTCAAACTGTTTACCTAAAAAGATAGCTGGTTAGTCAAGGTGTGCAGAGAACTGGAAACTGGAATTGTACACATTAAAGCTTAAATACAGTTACTTAAATTAGAAAGTGTGACTGTTGTGAGAGAAAGCAAGTTGAAGTACACAAATGAGCAGTGCAGCTGCAAATAACATCAGTTTGAAAAACATCACTAAAGAGATCATTTTTAATCGTTCACCTAATTCATTTTATCCTTTCTATTATTGAAACAAAACGTTAAGCTGGAGAAATGGGGGGAGAACCAGTACTGAATGGCTACATGTACTTGCTGTGCTTTTTTTAGTCCTGGTTCAACCTGGTGCAAAGGGAAGTATAAAAAAAGACTCAAATACTCAAATATCAAAGACCAAATATATAAAAAATACACAAATACTTATGAACATGATTGGAGATATGGGAAAGCTGCTTCTGAAGAGGTACTGAGGAATTCTAGGCAGTTCATTGCAATGGATTGCTTAGTTTATACAGGAGAATAAGAATGTGGTGATTCAGACCTGGGAAAATAGATAATATTTAAAATATTTATGGGAATATCATGAATTATATGTTGGAATAGTTGCTGTGGAATTGGAAGAAATGTACAAGATACATCAGCATAAGCAGTGAAAGACTCTACAAGCAGGCAGAAGTTTCTTTAAATTGTAACGGGAAACTTCTCTGAATTGTGTGTGCTGGTCCCTGTTAAAGGGGAAGACCTGGTTGACCTTGATTTTACCTCTAGTGGGAAGTTCACATAAGCCATAAACTGTGATGATAAGAAAAAAAGAACCAAAACAAACCAAGGGAGAACATGGCTGCTTGAGAAAGGTCCCTGGACATCCAAGGAGGGCACAAAGGACTGAGACTTCTTGGGTCAGTTCCTGTAAGAGCTGTGAGCTATTGCTGCTGCATTTCCCACCATTCAGGGGATCACCAGCATTCATCTTGGGTGGTCTCCATGGCCTTCCAAGGTCTTTATTCAGCTCCAGAATATTTTCAAGTGTGAATGATCAGGGTGCTTCTGCTACAACATTGCTGCAACATCTGTGTTTAACCAAAACCAGTCTGTGTGTGTAGAAAAGGAGTGGGTTCACTGTGACTTATCAGAGAAGGGAACAACGCACCCAAAATAACCTGGAGCTCACATGCCTTACTGAGCCAACTGTCAGCTATTTTAGGTCTTTCCTTTTTTGAATTACTCAACTTGGAATAGTGATTTAATGCAGGAGCAGGGGTAGAGAAACTGTGTGTCAGATGTTAGATCTTTCACAGGGAAGGTGAGACATGAGTTCAATTTCTGTTCCAATGAATATTTATGTATATGAAAGGCAGTAGAGTCAGAATGTGATGTGGAAGGTCCCTACACAGGCCAGTCAGTGACCTGGGCTTGCTGTGGAAACAGCCTCAAGTCCGTGGTTTTCAGATGGGGACAGCAGGATGTAATTTCTGGTGATGTTTTGTTCCCAGTACTGCCTTATTCCCTTCTCTTCCATGCCCTTAACTATGTCAATATAATAGACTGCCTAGGAGACAGGGATAATTTTTCTAATTTCTTGGGGGCATGTTCTTATCAAAGACCAAAATCTTAGTGACTACATCTATTGGTATTTAGCAGTGTTTATTCCTCACTGCCCAGCTGTTGTCAGATAATTTGTGTATCAAATAGAAATAGCAAATCTTCAATGTATCTGCCTGTTTTCTGGCAATGATTTTTTTTTTTTAATCCTCTCCAGTTCACCCTGGATTTTTTGCATCTCCAAGGTTCATTTTGTCTCGCTTGAATTCTGCTTAGTCTTTCTTATGAGTCCTCCCCAGTGTCTGGCTCCAAGTTCATCCAAGCATTTTTAGGTTTCACTGCCAACAGCTTAGTTCCAGGCTCTGTGAGATGCAGCTCCATCCTGTTCTGCTGAGCCAGCTTCCTAGAGGAACTCACTGCATGCTCCTTTGTACACCAACACCACAGTTTCCTCTGCTTTGCTTGTTACATGAATAGAAGGATCCTTCTGGAAAAAGTGAATGGATCCAGCCTGGATGCAGGCTTACTACCCAGCTGCTGTTCAGGGAGCTTTTTGTCAGTGGCATTAGCAGGCGAGGTGGCCATGGATTTCTTCCCAGAAACACAGAGCAGTTTCAGTTCCCAGAGCTGGGGAAGGCTCCTCCAGGTACCAGCCACCACCCCCCACCACCAATTTTTTTTTTTTTTTTAAGAAAAGGTGAATAGCGTTGTTTGTTCCCTGGATGTCAAGCCTTTTCTAGCAGGTTTGAAGTCTCTATTAAGTGTATAATCATAGAGTAGTTTGGGTTGAAAGTGATCTAAAGCATGTGTTCTCTTTGTGGATCAGGTCCATCCCTGTCTGGAATTGTTTCTTTAGTATTTATATTCCATCACAATGTCATTCAGAATGATTTTACCTTATGCTTCCCAACACATCACAGTGTAGGGCAGAGCAGAAAATACATGGATTACAGAAATGAGAGCATAAAACTTGCAACTGGGAAGCAAATATCCCTAATTATGCAGTGAGGCTAGGGATAAAACACTGGAATGGGGACTCTGTGCCTTGGCTATACAATGATCTGCCCTCATGGCTGCAGGGAGGTTAATAATTTAAGCCTTTTGTGTATTAATTTTCCATTTCTATGACCAAAGTGATTAAAACCCATGCAATTGTTTGCTTTTTCTTTTGGGTATTTACCTAAAAGTTCATCTTTCTGCATTAGGTAAGTACTAGGACAATTAAATGCAGGTTTAGTGCTGTGTGGTTGTGGTGCTGGCAGAACATGGACTGTAACCCAATTTTGGGTCAGCAACAAAAAGACTGTATTTGAAAATCAGTGCCTGACCAGACATGTTCATGACCTCTGAGCCAAATTGTGTTCCTGAAAAATACACAGAGTTTCTGAGTTGCAGTCCATTCAATTGTTTCAAGAAAATTGGTGTTTGCAATGTCAAGTCTTCTGATTCCACAAGTTGAGTGTTACAAACCATGGCTGAAGCTGGTGCAGCTGGCACCTGACTGCTGGTCACTGTTTTCTGTCAGGCTCTGGTGAGAGCTTCTGAGCTCTGTAATCCTGACACTCAAGCTTTAGTTTTTTCTTGGCTGCTAAAGCTTTTCCAAAAGGAAGTTAACATTGAGAGCATGCCCATGTCACTTCTAGGCTGTTGGTTCTCATGAGCCTTGTTAAGGAAATGGGTGTGAATGGGGCTGGTGGTCTTCAAACCTTTTTCTTTTTTCCTATTTTGTTTTTTTCTTTCCCCTGTGCATCTGTATCATAGAATGGTTTGGGTTGGAAAGGACCCTAAAGCTCATCCAATCTCACGTCCTGCCATGGGCAGGGACACTTTCCACTAGGCCATATTGCACCAAGCCCTGTCCAACCTGGCCTGGAACACTTCCAGGAATAGGGCAGCCACAATTTCTCTGCTCCAGTGCCTCACTCAACATCTGAATGTCACTGGTGGGTGTGACACACAATACCTTTGTCTTTGTGGTGTGTGAAGCTGTGGGTCAGGTCTGCACACCTAGAACATCTCAGATACTGCTGGTTATCAACACGTGGTTGCCTTGGCTACAGTTTCTTTTCAGGTGAAAATTCAAGAATTTAGTCTTGACTCATTTTTCTAGCAGTTACAGTTCAGCTGCCTTGAAGACAGCAGGTGAGATAAGCTGCAGTGCTGAACTGGATTGTCTGTCAAGAGGAGCAGGACTCCTATTTCGAAGCTTTCCTTCTTTTTAGAAGTTACAGCCTGACTTAAACTGACAGTTCAAGTCTTCCTGAAAGACAGAAATCTTTCCTAATTTTGAGACAGCTTATTTGGGGTTATACACTGATATTTTCTATTCCTAACTTTGTATAGGTCTTGTAAAAATAGGACATAGGAAACATTAAACTAGGGTTGAAAACAAAATTGTCCTTATTTATATAACAGTTAGATAAGGAATTAGGTTGTTATAAAAGGTTCATTTGAGGGGCATGGATTTTTATTTCAATCTTATTGTCAGGTTCAATGTTGAGGATACTGAAATGATGTGTTTTGAGGTCTGAGCATGAGAATACAGACGTATCTGTCTATCCAGTTGTTCTCCCAAGCCTCAAATGTTCATCAGGATCGTGGGCATTAGGTACTTCAGTGCTTGGCTTAGCATTGTCTGACCTTGTTTTGGCAGACATGGGGCACTCATACCTCTGCTTCCACTTGCAAGAGATGCCTCAATGTCAGTTTATAAAGTGAACAATGAAAACTCACTTCATTTGCTGTGTCCAGTCATTTAAAAGCAGAAATCTTTATAATGTAATACTCCTGTAATGTTTAAATTATTTTTTCATTTTTTTAATGTGCATTTCTGTGTGGTCCTACAGGTGTTGGCTGATGCTGTTGCACGCTTGGTTGTAGATAAATTCAGTGATTTGACAGAAAATTTCTCATCTCCACATGCACGTC
The DNA here is from genome assembly GCA_013400435.1 of Pycnonotus jocosus. NCBI lineage: Eukaryota > Metazoa > Chordata > Aves > Passeriformes > Pycnonotidae > Pycnonotus > Pycnonotus jocosus. The sequence continues at coordinate 37,509 of VWYP01005917.1, read as the reverse complement.
GAAAAGTCCTTGCTGGAATTGTCATGACAACAGGTAAATTAAAAAAAAAAAGTATTGTTTTGAATGCTTAAATGTGAGAGCTTTGTTTGCATCTACTAAACTAACTTTTTTCAGCCAACCAGTATTTAAATGTATTTTTACTATTTAATCTTGAAAATGGACTAAATATAGTAATTAGACCTCAGGAACTTACAGGAAAATTATACCTGCAAATACTTCTTTTTTCACTAAGTTCCTGTCTTCTGCCTGAGACATCTGCGTAGCTTTTAAAGTAAATTTAAAATGTAGCTTTTAAAGTTAATTTAAACTTTTGGGGAAATCAATAAAATCCCCCATTGGTATTCCTGGTTTGGGCACGTTATGTAAGAATTACGCTTCTTTCCAAGGTTTTCAGATTTTGTACTTTGTTATTCTTGCTACATTTTATTCTTAGTGCTCTATGTTACTCATTTTAGTAAAAATATCTGAAGAAAGCAGTTTATGTTTTGGCAGATGGCAGTGGTGTGCACATGTCAGCAGTGGTGTCACGGCTCCCTGGGTGCTGACACGAGATCTCTGTTTGTCCAAATCACCCAAAACAGTGAAATTCTGCCCTAAACTAATCTATGACCATGCTGCTGCTGAGTTTTCCTCACATTAAGGTTTATCCTGGTCTTCAATCCATGTGAACCCTTGGTGGAATGTTCATTTTGAGGCTATTCCAGCTCTCTACCTTCCTGATCTCTTGCTCTCCCAGTCACACAGGCTTTTGGGAGGTTTAGGAGGTCTTGATGCTCCTCAAGCTCTCTTGAGCAACAGCCACACCTCCATCTGGTAATAACACTGTTTTAGCCCCAAATTCATGAGGAACATGCTGTAGTTTTGTTTGCTTTGTGATATTTAACAGGTTTTTATGCTATTTACAGCCCTGTATGTGCAATTCCCAGAAGAGTCATGTGCCAAAGAACTTTACTGACATGTGAATACCTTTTGATGAACTGAAGACATAGCTTTACACAGAATAAGAAAATATCATGCCAGGAATACAGGTGTGGGGAATGCCTGGAATTAAGTGACCCCATTGCATAGCCTTGTGTTACAGCTTGGTGCTTCTCCTCTAGCCCTGTGGGCAGGAGGGCCCAGCTGGGCTCAGGTTCATTTTGACTTGCTGCGCTTTTTTTTACCCCTGAGTGTTTTGCTAAGTGGCATTTTGACCTGTCTTTCTTAGTCCTTTATTCAGCTGGGGTTTTATGAGTGATGAAGGGCAGTTCTCTGTATAGAAAACACCTACCCAATGTACTTTTTAAGTCCTATTGCCTGGGATAGTTTAATACCAAGAACTATACATTATACTGGTAATCTTTACAGTGATTTAAGCATTGACATTTCTTTTTTCCCTAGTTTTACCTCTCCTTTTGTTGGCTCAATACCCTTCCATAACATGCTGCTGCTTTAATAAACCACTGCGTTTCAGATTTCTAAAGTGGCTGTGAATACCTGAATAGGTGGCCAGAAGGTGCAGCTGGAAGTTGCTGGCTGCCTGAATCTCAGGGAAAAAAAAAGCACTTTGGATCTCGGATTTTAATAATTCTTCTTGAAGCAGCACTTTTTACTTGCAGGTTTTCAATTTTTAACTTGTCTGGACTCCAACATGAAGAGAGTAGTTCTCATAACAACAACTGACAGTGTTAATGCAGAGAGGTATGGCTAAGTGAGGCTTTTGTTTTAAATAAATTATCAGAAGAAAAGACCATTAAAAAAAAAAAAGAAGAAGCAAACAACCAAAAAAAAAGAGCATTGTTTGGGTTCTGCAAGAAGATAACTCNTATCAGAAGAAAAGATCATTTTTTTTTAAAAAAAGAAGCAAACAACAACAAAAAAGCGTTGTTTGGGTTCTGCAAGAAAATAACTGGGTGCATTATTTGTGATGTTGATTGCATTTTCTTCCTGAAATTTTGTTTTGCAGGTACAGATGTGAAAGATGCCCTGGTAATAAGTGTTTCTACAGGAACAAAATGCATCAATGGTGAATACATGAGTGATCGTGGTCTGGCATTAAATGACTGCCATGCAGAAATTATAGCTCGACGGTGTCTGCTGAAATTTCTGTACACGCAACTTGAGCTTTACCTAAGGTGAGCTGGAGGGAACAGGGTGATGAGGTGATCCCATAGAGCTGAAAAGGTGTCTGTGGAAAACATCTGTCTTCATTATTTCAGTGTAAAGCACTTGTCCTGTTGCATTAGGATGTTGAATTTAGAACTTGTGCCCTTTGCCCTCAAGGCTGAGTTGAACAAAACATTTATTCAGTGAAGTGTCAGTCATGAGAGGGGAGGATGGGGAAAATAATTGGCAGTCATTCTGTAAACTGTAAATGTACAAATCAAAATAATATGAAGTAGGCTAAAGGTTGCTGATATTTCATTTAAGTGCCTGAAAGCTCTTGACATCTGTGATTCCACAGGCTCTTTGTTTCCTGTCCCAGTGGTCCTTTAATTTTGTTAATTGTCATACCTGTTAGGGTTTATATTACAGAATTTTCAGCCATCATGTGTTTGTTTTTAATGCCTGTTAGGTCTGCCCAGCTTATGCCTATTCCCATGTTAATGTCAGTTTTAACTCGAGCTTTCTTCTCTGTTTCAGCAATAAAGAAGATCAGCAAAAATCCATTTTCATCAGATCAGAGCAAGGCGGGTTTAAGCTGAAGGAGAATGTGCAGTTCCATCTCTATATCAGCACATCTCCTTGTGGTGATGCTCGGATTTTCTCCCCCCATGAAGCAGCACAAGAGGGTATGACAGCAGTCCTCTTCCACCCAAGGGAGCTTAAATTATTCTTGGGGCATGTACATGCAGCATGGTTAAAATTTAGGTGTCTTCTTTCCTTTTAGCATAGAAGTGTGTTAGACAAAGATCTCTTCCAAAAAAATCTGAGCTGTTCTTCCTCTGTGGTAGAAGTTCAGTATAGAGTGATGAGCCCTGTGGTCTTGAAGAGGCTGATGCTAACTGAGATAAGCCAGTGAGTCAGCAAGTATTCCTACAGAACTAACCATCCCTGTTCTCTGTTTCCATCCTTTAACAGCAGTTCTCTGCCTGCCCCTTCCACAGTCTGCCCATTAACTTCATTTTAACTCTGTAACACACTGAACAGAGCTCAAGAGCTGCCTGCTTCCTACTGCTCCTTTGGTGAAAGCTTGGTTTAACTGCAAGTGTGCTTTGGAAGGCAGTATTTGTGAGAGGTGTCTGATGAATTGCCAAGAGCAGTAGCAACTGTGATGCAAGCCCACAGTAACTGCAGGCAAATACCTCAAATCAGTCTTCCTTATTGTGATTCTTATGTGAAACCCTTTGAGCATGTTCCTTAGCTGATCCTCAGTGCTTTTTGTCCTTCAGACCAAGGGGACAGACATCCAAACCGCAAAGCCAGAGGACAGCTGCGGACAAAGATCGAGTCTGGGGAAGGGACCATCCCTGTGCGCTCCACTACCACCATCCAGACCTGGGATGGGGTACTGCAAGGAGAGAGGCTGCTGACCATGTCCTGCAGTGACAAGATAGCCAGGTGAGACACTGAGTGATTGGTTTTGTTGCTGTTGATGTTACTGCTGAAGGAGGGCATAGGACAAGGGGGAATGGCCTTAAGCTGAAGCAGGGCTGGGTTAGATGGGATACTGGAAAGAGATTCTTCCCTGTGAGGGTGCTGAGGCTCTGGCACAGGTTGCCCAGAGAAGCTGTGGCTGCCCCATCCCTGGAAGTGTTCAAGGCCAAGGCTGGATGAGGCCTGGAGCAACCTGGACTAGTGGAATATGAGGGGTGGAAACTTTAAGGTCCTTCCAGTCCAAAACCTGTGATTCCTACAAGAGAGGAGGGATGCATGGGACCCACAGTGAATGTGCAGGGAATTGATGGGCTTATCTCACTGCATTAGACTTAATGTGAGGGTAGCTGTCACCCCTGTGATAAAGCTCTGATTCTTCACCTGCAATTGGTGTCAGACCTTTTGCTGGCTTCAGAGGCAAGGTGTAGTTGTTCTCTACCATTCCTGCCACATCAGGTCATGACAGCTTTGTTTTGCATCTCTATCACTGGGAAATAGCAGAGGAACGTTTTAGATTTTTTCCCCCTAAAGTAGTATAGCATTAGGAAAACAGTACAATAAATCTACTGCATTATTTATATTTAGATAACTTTCTCTGGTGATCTACATCCTTGCCCCATAGTTGGAAATGTTCAAAGTCATGTTGGATGGGCCTTGGAGCAGCTTGGTCTAGTTGAAAATGTCCCTGCCCATGGCACGGGTTTGCAACAGGACCAACTTTAAAGTCCCTTCCAACCCAAACCATTCCATGATACCAAAGATTTCTACATTTTCCATGCATAGTTTAGATTTTTATTATTTTTTTAATGGTGAAAAGTGTCCTTATTAACAAAAAAATCTTAATTGATGGGCACTTCTAGTTTTTACTCTAGAATTTTAATTATAGTTTAAATATTTCATTGAAATCAAATATTTTGTTTCCAGAACAATATTTTTATTTATATTTCACCAAATTCCTTTTTTGATGCTCTTTTTGACAAAGATGGAAAGATTTTTGTTGTTTTCAGAGTCATAAATGGACAAAAAAAATTCAGCAGTAGTATTCTTTAACAAGCATTGGAAGTATGGGAGAGTTGCAACATCATATTTTTTTAATATGAGTCTGTGTGTTTGCAGCCTTTGTGCTCTTGCAAAGTAGATGAGAAATGTGAAGTTAATGATACTTTAGTTATTTTTAATGATATATATGTTTTAATTAAAAGAGCTCTGCTGTTTTCTCAAGTCACTGTTAGCCTGATTCAAAGGTTATTAAAGATATTAAGTTGGAACTATTCTTGTGAACTGCATATGCCAAATGAAAAATGGAGGAGGAAGATTATATAATGGCTTTGTTCCTTTAGTCTTGTCTCAAGTAATCAGCATCTCTACTGAAGGAAAACATTTTATTTTAGTTTAAATACCACTAACATAAATGAATAGGGCCTTTCAGAAGCTAGGACAGGCAGCTGGGGAAAGGTAATTCTACAAAAATGGCATTTCAGCTTCTTTTATAGTATTTTCAGTAAAATTCACCAAATAAATTCCCCAGTTTCATGCCAGGGGCTTCTCCCAACCACCTGACTTGGGATTCATGCCACATTCTTTTATCACACTGTCATTGCAAATATATTAAAAAAAAAAGCCAGTTGTTGAGCTAGAACACATTTGACTCTTTTGTTGATTTTGTGTGATGCAGAACAGAATCCATCTCTCGCTTCCATAGCTAGCTGTCACCTCTCCTTGGGGCTAATGGGAATAATTTTGTTTGTGCCAGTGAAGGAAGCAAATAGAACCCCTTGACACAGAACAAAGACTGTATGACGGGTAAGGAGGCCCAAATTTTCATCTTTTTTTCTTTGGTGGTTTTTTGTTTGGGTTTTTTTTTTCTTTTTTTTTTTTTTTTAACATTGCCCTGATATGTTTTGTCCATTTACATTTGAAAGAATGCCTTGCTCCATAGTGTCCAGCAATCAGTCCTCCAGTATGCCTCAGACCCAGGAATTTCCACTGAGCTTTCCCAAAGGTTCACAATCATAGCCTGGGAAAGATGTGGATAAATCTGGGGTGTGGGATTGCACTTGTATAAAACCACTTGTATCTGAACTGCCTCATCTGTGTGGATTATGTGTATAATCCAACTTGCTGTTTCTAGCCTTTGAGTGCTTTGCTGAAGTGTGCTGCCCAGCACCTGGGGTAGGGACATCCAAGAAAAGTTGTGAGAAATGTGAGAGGGCTGTGAGTGTAATCCCACTTGGACTGGAAGCATTAAAATAGGATTGTCCTGGTGTGTAAGAGCTCAGTGGCTCTGCAGTAAGGTGTTAGGGTGCTTTCTGACCAGAGTTAACATTAATAGACATGCATTTGTTTGAAATGTATCCTGGCCTGGTGCCATGGTACTTACACAATGTTGATTTTTTGCTATTTTTCTTTTGATGTGTTTTTCTGCCCATATTTTTGGTTTCAAATAATTACTTACCTTCTCAATAAACATTCCAGGTAATGGTTAATGTCCTGCTGAGAAGTGCAGAATTCCTTTTCACACAGTTTCTTAGAAAAGCTCTAGGAACTGAGAAAAACTTTCCAGGTTGAGTTGTTAAAAGGGAAGTCATTGGTGCTCTTCTACTTTAAAGAAGAGAAAATATTTTTCTGACAAACTTTTGTGTGAACGAACATCACACGCCCGTCCACTGGTCTTGTTTTGTGCTCATTCAGAGTGGGAAATCCAAATGGACATTTGTAACTCAGTCTTCCTCTCTTTTTTCCCCCAAAAGTGAGCATTTCTCTTTCCTAGTTCTTAACCCAGTGAGAGTAGCTGATGTGAATTGCAGTGGCCACTTTGATGCATGGAGGCTGTGTGGCACTGAGGTGAAATTCCTGAGGGGAGGTGATGGGACATGACTAGCCAAGCTCTACCATTGTGGTACCTCTCCAACTAAGCTCACATATGTCATGATCCAGTTTAAACCCTGAAGAAGAGCAAAGAAAACTAAATCTCTGTGTATAAAACAGACAGAACTTTGAATGTTCAAACAAATACCCAAAAAACGGGATTGAAACCAAGCGAGGTTAGATATCGGTGCCAAAAATTTGATTTATTTTATTTAATAGTAAAAGAGGCAAAGAGAAAGAAAGAAATATAGAAGGAGGTGTGTGTGGGGGTAGGGGGATGGGGGAGAGTGGCAGGGGTTAGGTAGGAGCATGTCACCCATCTGAGGGTCCCAGTGATGTCTCATTGCTCCCCTCCGTCTGGTCTTGGTGGTGAGGATCCTCGCCATGCCGCACCAAAAGTATAGAATCCAGTGGATTAATACAGGATTTTGGCAGATGGGAACACCTACGTGCCTCCCTTGCAGGGGGCCAGTTTGCCAGTGTGCCTTGCAGGACTCTGGATCTGTTGCATCCTCTGCAGTGCTCTGGTGCAGGGTCTGGGGACCCCTTGGGGGGTGCCTTTGATGGGCCATGACTCCCCCTCTGCTGTCCTTCACGTGGATGCAGCTTCTCCTGGGGTGATGGGGCCCACAGCTGAGCTCTGCACAGCAGAGGATGGGCATTCCCTGCCTCTGAGCAGAGGCTTTTCCTGCACACACCCAAAACCTCTCCTCCCCTCACCCTCTGGTGTGGGGCTCTGTGCCAGCCTGGCAGCTGACAGCCCTGGAGCTGTGGTCTCCACCCCGAGGTGCTCAGCTTGATCCCTCTGGGAATGTATTCCCATTCCCCCAGCCCTGGGTTGTTGCTTTATCCCATCTTCATCAGCAAGCACTGTAGGGCCTCAGTCAGGCCTATTCAGGCCTAGTGGTCTTCTCTGCAGCTTCTGTTACACAATTTTGCTATAATAGGCAAAGGTCCTTTATGAAGATGTTTATGACTTAAACTATAACGTTTCAGACTCCAACAACATACGGGCAGCAATGCCAAAAAAGCTGGGACAAGTTGGAGCTGTGTGGTTTCCTGCCGCAGTGCAGCTACAAGGGGAAAACATTTTCATGTCTGTAACTGCAAATCTGAAATGGTGTTTGTGTGAAGAGCTGCTGTCAAAGGCCAGAGACTTCCTGCACTTATGATTTATAGTGTGGGCTGCTGACTCAGCCACTTGATTTAAGAGAAGCTCTCACTCCTTGTAAAGATACTGCTGCCTGTTTACATCTGTGGCTCTTGAAGAGGAGTGGTCATAGAGACCTAATTAATCTCTTTAGGAAACAAAGAGAATTTGAGTTTAAAGCTGTGCCTTGTGCATACCAGAAGGAAAAGTGCTTTCTGGGATAGTCCCACATCTTCCCACAGTGACACCTTCTCTCACTTGCCAACAGTTGCAAGTAAAAACTTGTGGTAAACGAAGTGCCAACTAAATACTTTTCATTTCTTCATAGTTGTTTATAATTGTTGTTTATAAATAATATTGATACGAGAAGATCTTTGAACTGTAAACACTTGTCAGGTTTTGCCTTGTTTGAGTGGTTGCAGGAGACTCTTGTTTTCCTGAGATGATTTTTGACACCAGTTGCATGTGGATGCCGTGTGGGTCACACATAATGACTCCCCTGCCCTATCCTGCCCTCTGCATAAAAATCAGTAACTAAGATGTTTGATATTAACATCACGTTTTACGACTTACTGCTGTTAGGCCCCCCTCAATTCTGGATTTTCTCTAAAATAATGTGAATAACAGAATTTCTGTACCTTTTGAGTTTGGAAAGTTCAGAGGAGAGTTTTTACCTGGCATATATATTTTTAACCGGTTTTATTTTTGGCAAGAGGTGCTACCAGCACGCTGTGAAAGTGTTGCTGAGTTAATCTTTGCTTACCTTCTCATGTGTCAAGAGCTGTGAAATCACCTGCATTTCATGAAGAAATCCACAGACCTTTTAGGAATCCACTGTAGATACCCCTGAATGGATAGTGGTCCAAAGCAGAAATGTGACAACATAACAAGGAGGAGAGGAGGACTCTTGATTTGGTGTGAGTCTCTGGTTTCTCCACCCTCTTTTTTTCAGTGCAGTGTGCTTGAGAACAGCAGAAAGGTTGTGAGGAAGTGCATCCATACTCCAGACTGTCATGAACAAGATCTAGAGTAGTGCATATAGAATAAGAAAACCAGTGAGTCTGATAAATTTATAAAATTCAGATTTCCCACTGAGGTGCTCATCAGTAAGACATCAGGTGAGCACAGTACAGAGAGAGTGTCCTCTGTGTAAATTGACAGGAGTTGAACACAGCTCGTGTGCATTGATCTGCAAAGGCCAAGGTTGGGGTTGAGCCTGTAAAGGTGTTGGAATGTACTGGCTTGAAGGAGCATTTCCCAGCTCTGTCCTTCTATTCCAACAGTGATGGAATCACTGTTAGCTGTACCCCAGCTCAAATCTGGGCACCTGTGTTTAAGTGTTAGCAGTGTGAATATAAATCTTGAGGCTATTTCTACCAGTCTAAGAGCTTGCACTTTAAATGTCAGTTTTACTATAAGGTAAAGCTTTTGAAGGTTGTCAGAGAAAACTCTTGTAGTAAGTTAAAACCAGAACGCTCAGAACATGTTAAATACTGTTAGAAGACAATTTTTTTTTTTGCTTGCTTACCTTAGACAAGCATCTCAGGTGTTTCCAGTGAGAAGGTTTACACTGGAAGGGTTTCCCTGCCTGCTTCCATGGGTGCTCTTTCCCATCTGCAGCTTTCTGCTTTACATGCCTTGCTTTAAGCATTTCAGTATCTGTTGGTGTGATGCAGCATTCCTGTGTTCTGCTCATGCTCATTCTTTAGCAACCAGGTTTGGGTTTGTAAGCCAGATTTAAGTCACTTCACTTACTTAACTCTTCTCTGATACTATCTTTAATGTGAAGAAAAAAAAATTCCATTGTTTAATTGCTCCACTGGAAAGACAACATTGACTTGACCTTTTCTGTAGTGCATTTTGCTTTTTCTGCTCTGCACTGCATGGTTTGTAGTGAAATACAGCATTTGGCCCCTTAATTTCAAAAGAAATTGTGCTTTCAGTAAAGGTTAATTCTATATTGGCAGCAGTTGTTGGTGTGAGTTCTGACAATCTGTGTTTGTAAACTGGAGGACGAGGCAGTTTTACCACTTCTGCAGGTGATGCCTGTGGCCTTTTGAAATCTGATGTGTGGTGGTGGCTTCTTCTCAGTTTATATTCATACAAGTTGTTTGAGCATACATGCTAATGGAAGTGAGATATTACTGTTTGACAGAAGTACAATATGAAAAAGGAACAAGAAGAAAGTCGCCATACACTCCTTTCTTTCACTCTGCTATGATCTGCAGAACATGACCATAAATCTGATAGGGAGAGGCTGAGGGATGTGGAGGGGCTCAGCCTGAAGGAAAGGAGGCTCAGGGGTGACCACCTTGCTCTCCACAGCTCCCTGAATGGGAGGGCAGAGTTAGCTGAGAGTTGGTCTCTTCTCCCAGGTATCAAGGGACAGGACCAGAGGAAATGGCCTCAAGCTGTGCCAAGTGGGGTTCAGGTTGGATATTGGGGAAAAATTTGGCCAGGCACTGGAACAGGCTGCCCAGGGAAGGGGTGGAATGTCCCTGGAAGTGTCCACAAGGTGTGTGGATGTGGCGCCTGGGAACACTGGTGANTTGGCCAGGCACTGGAACAGGCTGCCCAGGGAAGTGGTGGAATGTCCCTGGACAGGATGGTGCTGAGCAGGGTTAGTGATTGGACTTGATGATTTTAGAGGGCTTTTCCAGCCTCAGTGATTATGTGATTCTTTTGTGTTTCATGTTTCTCTCTGCTCTATAACCAGTTCTGATGTAAGAATACATTTCTCTAGGGAAGTACATGTTCTTTTATTATAACAATGAAATCTAAATCTAGTTTTATAAACCTAACCAGCACCCAGCCCCGCCTAATGAATATTAAGAGTTTTGATTGTGTGAGTGGTTTCTGCAGTCCCTGTCCTTGCACAGGCCCATTGCTCTGAGCCCAGCATGAGTGTGTGCTGCAGTGCAAAGGGAATTCAGCACAACCCACCAAACAAGGCCTGTGCCCAGTGATACCAGTTCACACAGTCCTCTTTGCACAGGTTTGCTCAGCTGTCCTCATTCTTCCTCCTCTTCTAATCAGAAGTTCACAAGACAAATGTCAGCTTTCATTTTCTGTGCCAGAGAAGGTCACCAAGTGTGGGAGGAAGCAGCAAAACAAGAGGTCTGGAAATATTGAAGTCAGAAGTAAGGAAAAGGGTCTGGCAGAGGGTTTATTTAGGAAGTAAGGGCTTGTCAGACGAGGGCTTTGGCCTATTTTAAAATGTCTGTCATCACTTAAGCACTGATCATGTAATGTAAAATGTGATGTGCCTTGTCTGCAAACCTCAGTTTGCAATGCTCAGACTTGAATTCTTTTCAGATGTTTCTTCCATAGTATTACCTGTATCTGTAGCAGTCAGAAAGGCATATTGGTCCTGGGAAGCAACAGTTTTCACTTGATATCTTTACTCTGATGCTTGCTGATTGTGTTTTCAGTCTTATAAAAAATATGCCTTTATTCCATGTAAAATACACCTCATATATTAGCACAGTATTTCTACTTACTTATTAGGGCCAGCTTTTTTAATGACAGGTGAGTAAATTAATGCATATTGCCTCCATTTTCATCATCACTAAGGATATGCAATGAAATAGTTTCTTTGGATTATAATCTTTTTTTTAACCATTTTTATATATAAAAAAAGAAACATGTTGCAAGTCCTGAAGCCAGCCTGTATAGTTAGATTTTGCAGTATTGAAACAGTTGTAGTGGGGAGTTTCTGGCCTGAAAGAATGGTGATGTGTAGCCCTACCATCCCAGCACAAGCTGCAGGAAACACTGATAGCAGCATCTGAATTCCCTGTTTTCCTAGAAGAACCTTGCAACTTGGCTTTTTAATCAAGGCAACCATTCTGTGAGAGCACAAGAGCTTCTGATGTGCTCCTCTGTTTTATTGAAGCACCAAAGGAAACTTTTCCTGCTGCTTGTCTGGCTGTTGCAGTTGGACTCCAACTCCAGGTTGGACAGGGCTTGGAGCAACCTGGGACACTGGAAGGTGTCCCTCCCATGGCAGGGTTTGAAACTAGATTATGTTCTTAAACATAAGTCCCTTCCAAGCCAAACCATTCTGGATTTCCAAGACTGAAATATGCTTTTTCCATAGAGCCTCAGTATTCTTCAGACCAAGGCAGTGAAAATACTCTGCAGGAGAAAATACACAAAGTATTTTGTGTGACAGTTACAGAGACGTTAAAAGCCAAAACTTTATAAAATGAACACAATTAAAAAAAAAAAAAAATCAAAATCAGGATTTTGCTGCTAGGCTTTCTATATCCATGCCACCAGACCTGATCCAGTGTAAATCACAGTGCTCAGACAGGGATTTATGTTTGGAATCTGTGAAGCAGCTGAAGGGAGCAAAGACTGTATGCATTCTTGGTATGTTTTCTGTTTTCAAATTCAGTTTTGTCCTTGCCCATGGATATTGCAAGCCAGGGCACATGTCCTTCCTGTCAGCAGGATGTGGGCAGTTGGGCTAGGGTTTGAAGGACAGGCCTTTCCTTGTGGTGGTGAGGTATGGAGGTCTTGCAGGCACTCCTTCTTGTGCTCTGGGAAGGATGCTCTTCTCTCTGCCAGGTGTCTTCTGGAGGCATCAGCTGCTGTTTCTGGTGGAGAATCTCACAGTTTGGCTTTCTCCCATTGAATGATCCTGCCCATCTCTGGGATTAGAGTGCTGGAAAATGCATCACGAGACATGTTATCAGGGATACAGGTTACAGAGTCTGCTCCTGTTTGAGGTCATTCTACTCAGGATTACACTGAGTATCCCCATAGCTGATCTCTGAAACTCTGGCAGGTGTCACAGCTTATGCTACCATGGTCATGTGCTGGTTAGGAGGAAGGGTTGAAAGTCTGGTCCGTTGTGATTAACTGCTGTTATGTCTGGCAGATGTTATTTGTTCCATTAAAAAGAAAGTGTTTTTTTGTTTTTTGTTTTGTTTTGTTTTTCCCTTCCTCTTAGGTGGAACGTATTGGGTATTCAAGGAGCCTTACTTAGCCTCTTTGTGGAGCCAATTTACTTCTCTAGCATCATCTTGGGGAGTTTATATCATGGGGATCATCTATCCAGAGCCGTTTACCAGAGGATAGCAGAGATAGAAGATCTACCACCTCTTTATACACTCAACAGACCTTTACTTAGTGGCAAGTATCTAATGGAGAAGGCCGTGCCGGTAACTAAGTCTGTTCCAGTAGCATTGTGATTTTGTAGTTCTCAAAACCTTGCAAACTGTGTGCTGTGAGTAAACTGCTTGCTGCTTACAATAGAGAAGTTATGGTGGAAACCACAATACTGGTAATACAGATACCCAGTCAGAAATAACCAGAGCAAGGAACTTTAAAAGTTGGAAAGAACTGGGGGGGTGAAACTTTTGGATGAGTTTTTACACCATTCCTATCTGGAGCATGCCCCGGGAAGTTGTGAGGAGAGTTGAAGGCTTAGGGAAACCTCCTCCCACCTGTGGAATAGTGTGCTAGCACTCACTGTCACTTCTCTTGCATTGCAGATTTTTGTTGAGTGGTCCCTTCACCTGTCAGTATACCAGGATAGACACACTTGGCTCATAATTTCCAGGTCAACAATCAACTCAAAATGGACAGAGATAACATCTCACCTGTCTTAAATTCTAAAATGGCTTGTTACAGTAATGCTCTGAAAGCTTTAAAACTGAAATCTCATCCTCCCTCTCACTGTGTGCATTGCTTTGTTCTGTAGAGGTTAGCTTTTGGCATGTGTTTATTTTCCAGGGGGGGAAAAAAAAAGGGCAGCTTGTAATTTTAAAACGTGTTTAAAGATTGACATGAATTTTTAAAGAGATTTAGGGAAAGAGTGGGGAAAAGAGCATTGTGAACAGTGAGTATTTCTTTAGGTAAGAAAGGTAGTAAGGATTCCCTGAACTAGAATGTAGAAAAATGTTAAATAATCTATTTGTCCTTATATTAGCAAGTAAGCAACAGTTGCAACGCTCTGTACCAAATATCTAATAGTGTTATGGGCATAGTAGCTGATGTATGGACTGTTTCTGCCTGATTTGGGGGAATTTTTATCAGTTCTTCAAGACAGCAGGATTGTGGCAGCGTGAGAAGCATTTTTGTTACCCTTTTCACAGCATGTACCAATACCTTGTCTTCTTGAAAATCATCTTTCTGCAATGGTGCTATCATCTCTTTCCCATGAAATAGAACCATCTGTTTAAACAGTTGAGCCAGGACTTGCTGTGCAGCAGAGAGAGTTTGGAAATGTTCTCAGCTGTTGAATTTCTGCAAAAATACACATCTCAAAAATGTACAGAAAGATTCTTTAGGAGGTTGGGCAGAGAACTATGTATGTTGATGTATTTTTTTTTACTGGTCCAGTCTTGAAGGCTGATTTTCTGACCTCTTCTGTTAGATTCAGCTGGGGCAGTTGTGTAGCTGCTCATGTGCTCTTGGATTCACATAATTTTCAGTTTATTCTTGCCTAGAACAAGCACAGCAGAAATATCTGTCTCCAGTCCTGTGTTCTTTCTTGTACCACACACACCTCTGTGATTTATTTCCACCAGGGGGGTGAACTAGAACAGAAATACCTGTCTTGCCCCACTCTCCTGCCTGTTTAGCTGAGAAATTACTGTAAAAACAGGTTTTCTTCCTCTAATAAAGCAAATTTTGTCTGCTGGGGCACCTGCAATAAGTCAAAATGATTTTGAGATACTGTTTGTACTGCTAAGAATTGTCTTTTCATCATCTTTCTTTCTTTACAAGCTAGTTTTTACTTACACCTTTTGCCAGCAGATTGAATCATTGAATCATTAAGGTTGTAAAAGACCCCCAGGATTGTCAAATCCAACCATTAGCCCAGCACTGTCCTGTCCACCACTAACACATCCCCATATATTCAGTTCCAGTGGGGAACACTCCTACCAGAGCAGGTGTTTTTCAGCTGAGGGATGCAGGAAATCTGTCTGTTCATGGAAAACTCCCTCCTGTGCTGGCTCTTGGAAGCCTTGGTTGCAGCATCCAGCTTTTCAGGCACCCCAGCACTGAGAGCAGTTGAGCTCTCCCTGAGAGGTAGTCACCCCACTTGAAGAGAAGACAGGTTTGAATCTTGTAAATTTCTAGACTAATCTGAAAAAAAAAAAAAAAAAAAAAAAGATTTTTCAATCAGATAGAGTGAGGGTGGTTGGATAAATCAGCCAATATTAAGTTACCCATCTGCAGAGACTCTTTTTGAGGAGGAGCCACTGTGGGAGGTGAGCATGCGGTTTACCCAGGCTGAAGCCCAAGTCAGGTACTGAGATCTTTTAGAAATCCTTAACACATCGTTCATTTGTTCATTCCTTTTTTTTCCCCATTTTTTGAAATGGTTTCAACTTTTTGCCATCTACAGCCTTCTTGAGTAAGGAGGACTGTGGAATGTGCAAAAGTTTGTGCAAAAGAACTCCCCTTCTGCCAGTTTACTCAATTAGATGTTCCTCAGTGCTCTGTGAGATCCAGGGCATAAGCAGTGATCATGACACTCAGTTTTCTATACCTCTGAGATATTCCTTCCTACATAAGCCCTGTTTTTTGCAAGCTGAAGTGTCTTAGTCTGCTTTGTTGTTCCTTGCACAGAGACCCTTTCACATAAGGATCATTTTGCAGACCCATTTTTTTTTGCTGGTGAGACCAGGACAGTACCTGATATTCAGGGCAAAGCAGCAGTACTGGTCTGTGTAGTGGCATGCATCCTGTTCACTTCCTTGATCCTTCACTAGTAATTCCTGACATTCACTTTGATTGCTGTTGGTGATTCACTTGACCTTTTGGTAGAACTGAGTACTAGAAACTAAAATCTTATTCCTGAGTGCTGATATCGAGCTCCAAGTCCAGCACTCCTTCTGCAAGATTGCTTCGGGGTTTTCTCCTAATATATGTTGCTTTATATTCATCTGTGAGGAATTTCATCTGCCTTTTTACTGCCTAGACACCCAGTATGTGAGGGTTTTTTCCTGCTACTTTTTGCTATTGCTGCTCTTATTGCTGTTTAAAAATAATTTAATGTCATCAATGATTCTACCTCAGTTTTTCCCCCGTCCCAAACATCCCAGGTCTGCCCTGAGCTGGAGGGCCTCCATCTGTGTTCACTCTTCCAAAGAGACCATCTTTATCCAAGTGTTAATGAATTTGTTTTTAAGGTAGACAAAAATAAATCCTTCAGCAGAACTTCTGGTGATTTTTTTATTTGCTTGTTCCCTTGGTACCTTATCCTCCTGTTCACATTGGTATTTTTTCAGCTTTCTCTGTCCTTTTTAATGAAGCTTGTTTTAGCTCTCTCCTCAAAGAACTGTCAAATTTTATTACTTACATAAGCAGTGGCAAAAAGAGCTGTGACCTTTGCTTTTATTTGTTATATCCTTTTGTAATAATATTCAACGATAAGTTCTAAACAATGTTCTCTAAATAGTTTTAGTTCTATTGGTTTTCAAAGAAGAGCTAAATATTTGACTTTCTATCCTAAATTTCTTCTCCATTTCTAATCTCAGCATATTGTGCTATATTCATGTCTAGATTTTGAGGGGAAGATATGACCCACCCAAAGTACTATAAAATGCTTTGATTTTGAGATGACCTTTTTTCCCTGTTCATGCTACTTGTGATCCACCATCAGGGATTCTTTTGACATCTCTCCAGGGTTCTTGCATACAGATAAGCAGCTGAAAGAGTTGTTATTAGTTAAATCTATTTGAAATTCTAAATCTGGGTTGATTTTGATATTTTGTTGTTTTTGTGGCTTGTTTGTTTGTTTAATTAATTCATCAAAAACCAAGGAATGAAATAATATAATTACAATGGAAATGTAGTGCATACTGGACGTTCAGCTTTCTCATCTTTATTTGATTTGCTTTTGGGACTGGTTGTGATATCACAAGTGTTCTGGAGTACTTGAGATCTCTCTCTGATCCCTGTACTTGTTTAACAGTGGGAATGAAAGAAAAGGTGGTAGTATAGACGTCATTACATTAAAGAAAAGAAAGACAAAAAATTGTCAAGTGGCATCAATTTCTTAGCACTTTTGCCTCAGTACTTTGGGTAAAATCAACTTTTGTTCCAGTTCTCAAATTTTTCAGCTCATATTTTAAGAAAACGGGGAATAGTAGGTTTTTTTCTGTTAATTGCTTCTTATCAGTCATAGTGACAAGATTGATCCAAACCAAGGGTAAAAATACAACAGCTGCAGTGGCTTATATTTCGAAAGGTTTATTTGTTTATTGAATGAAGAATTGATGATAGGAAGCAAACTGAATTGTCCTGAATCATTCTGACCTTGTAGGTCTTGCACACTCAGTGCTGGGCCCAGAGATGCCATGAGACTGAGCCAGGTGAGCCAGTCCTGCTCCCAGGTGCCTAGCTTTATTAGATTGCTGATATTTCCAGATATCAGCCAGAAATGCATCCTGCTGTGTTGCTTATGTTCAATTTCTTCAGATTTTATTAAATGTAGGACCTGGTCTGACAGTGGAGTAGACTTGAAATAGGTTCTTGGCAAGAGCTGCCTTAAAGTAAAAGCGGGATTTTTATTTACTAGAAAGAACAAATTGCCCTGGTTGTTTGCTCTCTCCTGGTGAGGTGACTGAGATATCTTAAATAGAGTTTTGGCACCCCTGGACTGTCTGAGGAGTCACATGTGCATGGCAGCAGCTGCTGTGACCTTCATTGTGTACAGTCCATCTCTGAGCACCAGGATAGTGTGGGGAATGAATCCCGCCCTGGGCAGGCAGCCAGACTCGATTTGCACTTGGGTTGGATTGTGGTGGCTTTGCTTCCCCATCCCTGGAGATAAGAGCCATATTTGGAAGGTGCCACATGATTTAGCACCTGAGCAAAGTGATTTGGGTCCTGTGGTTCCCCATCTCTGGGCTCAGTGTGCAATGCTGGGCATGTAAGGTGTGGAGTCAGCTGGAACACAGTGGATTTATACTGGAAGACCCAAATATCTGCCAGTTCTGGCGTTGTGGAGGGTACTGAGGATAGGGCTCACTTCCAATAGAATCAAGGGATGGTTTGTGTTGGAAGGGACTGTAAAGCCCATCTCATACCAGGGCCACCTTCCACTATCCCAGATTGCTCCAAGCCCTGTCCAGCCTGGCCATGAACACTTCCAGGGTTCATAGTTTCCCATCCATTTGGAAGTGAGTTGAACCCCATGAGCTCGTGCCTCAGAGCTCTGTGATCCTCTCTGCCAGGGAGGCTGCTTTCTTTAGTGGGACACACTTGCCCTGCTGGGAAGGACAGAGTTAGAGAACACTTTAGCCAAAATGAGAGTGAGATTTCCATGGTGTTACCTCTGTGAGTCAGTGGGAAATCTGCAGAAGAATGCCCTCAAACAATCTGCTTCTAAGACTGTTTACTCCCCAACAAAAAAAACCCCATAAATCAAGCATCTGTATTTATAATCATCATTAAACATCACTTTTCTTCCAGGTATCAGCAACGCAGAAGCCCGTCAGCCAGGGAAAGCCCCGAACTTCAGTGTGAACTGGACAGTGGGAGACTCCGGTCTGGAGATCATTAACGCTACAACTGGCAAGGATGAGATGGGCCGCGCCTCGCGCCTCTGCAAGCACGCCTTCTACAGCCGCTGGATGCGCATCCATGCCAAGGTACGGCTTCCACAGGGCCAAGGTGGCCACTTCTTGAGTCTTAGTGAAGTGCCTGGGTGTGCTTTCTCTACTCAGAAGCTGCTTTCTCACCTGTTTTATGCTGAGCCTAATGTTAGAACCACAGAACCATTAAGGCTGGAAAAGACCCTTAAGATCATCAAGTCCAACCGTCAATGCACCACCACAATCATGTTCACATTAAACCATTCCTCTAGCACCACAACCACACAGTTTTTGAAGATTTCCCTCTACATCCCTGAGTTCCAATGCTTTACAATACTTTCAGTGAAATTTATTTTCCTAGTATCTAATCTAAACCTCCCCTGGTGCAACTTAAGGCCAGGTAGCTGCTGCTCCATGCAGTAACAGAGAAGAACAATGTGTTTGTTAACTTACTCTTTAATGTGATGATGTCTGGTCCAAAATGCATATTCCTTGGTTTATAGCTGAGTAAGCAAAGGATTCTGTCTCCTTGGAGTGTGCCTTTGCATTTTAATTTATTTGGAAGAATAATCCCATTTTCACTGCTGAGGTTTCACTCTTTACTCTCAGAAAGAAAGCTTCCAGGAAGTATGTCTGTGGCTTTTTGGCCTCAACATTTTGTGTGATAGATCCTTACCTTGTTTTAATATCAACTATTTAAATAACTCAGTCCCTCTGGTACTGTTTGGCTTAACAGGATCTTGTCTCTCTCCTTCTCTTGTCTCTCAACCCCACAGCTCTCCTCCAGCTTGCGCTCAAAGATCCTCAAGCCCAACCTGTACCACGACACCAAGCAAGGAGCCACTGAGTATCAAACTGCTAAAGAGTGTTTGTTTAAAGCATTCCTGAAGGCAGGACTTGGAGCCTGGGTGGAGAAGCCCATAGAACAGGATCAGTTTTCTCTCACAGTCTAATTCACAAACTGCACATCACTTTGGAAAGAGAGTTGTTCTGGAGATTCCTGGTGTCCAGCGTTGCTTTCTGGCATCTCCACGGCTGTCAAAACATCTTTCTGCTCTTTGGAGTTGGGTTTCTTTGGGTTATTTTTGAAACTTCACAGTAGCTGTTTCTGTTTTGCCTATTAAGTATTGAAACTCAATGATGATCCAACACATAATTGTATATTTTGTTATAGGAAAGTAATTTCTGGTGTATTTCTAGAAATACTTTTACTGTAGAAAACTTGCAGTAAGGCCGTCCTTACTGTATACGATGACTCATTTTTTCTGGGTTAAAATAATTTCTTTTTTAATTCAATGTCATCAAGTGCATGAAGAAATTAATAGTTTCTCTAGGTTTTACACCACACTTTTAGGAAGTAGCTTAATTTTTAAAAAAGAAAATAGGTGACAAAGCTGATTCTACTCCTCTGTTAACTTGTTTTTCAACTGCAGATATTTTTAGTACATAGACCACAGAGCCAGAATGGAGTCTGGACAGCTAGTTTTTTCCCAATTCCTTGCTCTTTAAAACCAGCTGCTGAAAATTTCATGTCTTTGATGTATGTATTTATTAGTCTGTGAGCCAGTTTTTAACATGCAGCTTTTTATTCTGTTTTTAAAAATACATTTACCTCCCATTTATACCCATTGTGAAGTCTTCATTTTTTTACCATTGTAAACTGGAAACAGCAAAATAATTATTTGTAAGTTAAGAAGTTTAGTCTATAACATGCAGAAGCCTGTTTAGAAGTAGGTGATTTGTGTATCCCAGGAACTCATCCGAATACAATCTTAACTGTAACAGCAATGTAACAGCTTTAAAAAAAATCTGCTCATTTTAAGGGCACTGAGCCTGAGTTGCCAAAACCTGTCACTTGTTGGGTATTAATTGGTCTCCTCTGGAAGGTCTTATAACAGAGAAACCAGTCCTTAAAACTTATTTCCTGTGAGTTATATCTGCTTTCAGCCAAACTGTTGTGTCTGAGATTCCCTTGCCTTTGGGCTTTACATGTGTGATGGGCATCGTGAAGCTAATTAGGTAAGTTGCTCTCAACTGTGTGTCCATCTTATTTGGCTACTCCTTTAAAAAGTTTTTTCCTGAAGGTGTGGACACTTCTGCTTTATGTCAAAATGTGAGATGGAAGCGAGATATTGAGGTTTAACTGCTGTGTAGGAGCACCTCAGCCCCCCAGCACCTTTGGGGTCATCAAGTCCTTGGGGTGTTGAAGACTTTGGTGTAAACCCACTTCTGGCCATTCATGAATGCTAAGGCATTTCTGCTCGAGTAGGAACGTGTTCTCAGCTTCAAAACCTGATCAGACCTGAAAATCACTCGTGCATTAGATGGAGTCTCTGGGTTCATGTCTTGGGAGGAAGACACTGAGGTGCAAACAGTACATTTGGGTGGTACTCTGGATAATAGCAAGCATTCCTCTGGGAAGGCAAGAGAGTCTGTGACCCAGGGGTCCCCTCAGGAAATTGGTGCTTCTAGAGGTTCCTGCCTTTTCCAGACACCAGGTGAAGAAGCTGCAATAGAAGGGCTGGGTTAATTCACCTTTGTGGTGGCTTCAGTCACCCTGCCAACTTCTCATTAAAGCTGAGAGCGCTCCCGTGGCCTCTGCAGGCCCAGGAAGGCTCTTGGAGTCATCATCCAGCTGAGGTGTAGACTGACCTCTTCCAAAACAAAAAGGAATCCAGTTGTACGTGGTCAGATTTTGCAAGCACTGGAACACCAGCCTTTGGGATTGACCTTGTCTTGGTCACGTTGCAGAAGTGCTGTTTGGGGCTGTAGTTGAGAGTGTGAACATGTTTCTGTGGCGTTGAGGAACAGGTGCTCAAGCTCTGTGTGTTTCCTTGGAGTCATTACTGCTCTGAGGTGAAATACACATTTTGAAGGGACTTGTTCAAAAGGGGGTGTCTCTCTGAATTTTTTTTTTTTTTTTTAGGACTAGGAAAGTAGTAGCTCAAACTATATTTTTTATGAAGTCAAAAATATGAACAAAATATTTAAATAGTATTATAGACATAGTTTTTTTATCTGTGGAAATGAACTATTAAATTAAACCCTAACAGAAGTACGTTCCATGCCAAAATCTTTTGACAAAGGAGTGGTGTCAGGTTATTTATGAGGAAGAGTTCTCTTGTTGGTAATTCTGGGATTTTAAGAAAAACTTTTCCAGGGTTGTGTGCAATCCATATCTGTCTTCCGGGAGTCAGTAAAATACCGCTCGGCTTCCTTCAGTCCCTTGTTCCTTTTTGTGCACTTCACACGTGGAAGGAGGTGGGGAGAGTTCCTGGAAACCACTGTCACTGAGCAAGGAGGGACAGTAATGTGTATAATCTCAAGTGATGGCAAAAGACAAGGCAACTCAGCCTCTGGCAGCTGCCAAATTTTGTAGAGGGCTCTGGAAAGTGTGGGCTGGGTAGGTGGGAGTTGTACTGCTGCTCTGGGAGCTGCTTCCATTCTTTTATTATATTTTTTCCCCTTATATTTGATTGAATATTTATATAATTATTTTGATTGAATATTTACATAATTATAATTGAGTGTTTGTCTCAGGATCTTCAAAAGGACTTAGAGGAACAACTTTAATGTTGATGAATACTTCAAATTGAATTTAAGGTGTTTTTTCTCCAGATGGCAGTCTGGCTTGTAGTAAAGTTTTGTAGGTTAGGTAAATAGATAATTTTAAATATAGATGTTTTAAATATATATATATATAAAAAATATGGTCTGCAGGATATTTTAAGAAAATCTGGGCCTAAAGGTTAACACTTGAAATCTTGCTTATGGCTGTACTCAGGACTGGTGATAACTGTAGATAATTCTTGCTGATTGTGTGAGTGTTACTGTGTAGGAGCTTGTTGGCAGTGGGGGTGTCCAGCTGGCTCCTCCCCTGGAACAGCTGGTGATGGGAACAGTGACTCTGCTGTCTTAGGGGTTTGCAGCAGTGAGGTTTCTGTACAGCTGGCAATTCTCATTTTCTCCTTGTCTTGGAGAAATCTTTCCATGGCTGGTTACTGCGCAGGAAGCTACGGGGTAGAAGGTTTTTGTGTGTGGTTCCTCTAAATCCAGAAGAACCTGCAGCTGAAAGGCTCAGGGTCACGGAGCTGGTGTTGCATTTCATCAGTCCAGTTCTGGAGACAGGCTGGGAGGGCTGTGGCTGTTCACCAAAAGAGAGGGCTCTGGGGAGACCTTAGAGCTCCTTCCAGTGCCTAGAGGGGCTCCAGGAGAGCTGGAGAGTGCCTGGAGTGACAGGACAAGAGGCATGGCCACAAACTAACGGGGGTTAGATTCTGATTGGATATTGGGAAGAATTATTTCCCTGTGAGGGTGGTGAGACCCTGGCACAGGGTGCCCAGAGAAGCTGTGGCTGCCCCATCTCTGGAAGTGTTCAAGGCCAGATTGGATGGGGCTTGGAGCAACCTGGGATAGTGAAAGATGTCCCTATCCATGGCAGGGGACTGGAACTGGATGAGCTTTTTGGTCCTTCCAACCCAAATCATTCCATGATTTTGTGATGTCCAAGAGTGCATGTAGCCAAGGGAAACCCCAAAACTCACTGTGCTCTCAGTGCAAATGTGCACAAGTTAAAGCTGTTGGTTCAGAGTGTTTGGGAGCATGAGGCAGAGCCTGTGTCATGGAGTAGTGCTGCCTTTGGGAACCAAGCTGTGGTTTTAAAGAAATTACCAGCCAGGAACTGAGAATGTGTTCTAAGAACTGCCTAGTCATGGTCACCACATAATTAAAATTTTGGGTTTTTAAAATAGTGATTTTCAAAATTGTTTTATTTCCATTCCTTAAATTAATGTTTGGAAGGCTCATGCTTGCAGAGAAGCTGCACTTTGCATTCTTTCCAATTTCATCATCATTAACTGTCCACTATGAAAATTATCCCAAAGTTCACTGAAAAGGAAGGAGAGTTGCAATTCAGGTGTAGAGTCAAAACAAAAATGTCTCATGTTATTTAAAACCTAAAACCCCACAGAAATAAAGTGTGTGAAACATAACTGTTCTGTCTCAGAATCACTGCGTGGTTTTTGTTGGGTTTCTTTATCCATTTATATATTTATTTTCTAGTACGAAGTGTTTTCAGTTGAGCTTAAATGTTTCCACCTTCACTTTGTGTGTTCTTGTTGGGAAAGGAGGAAATCTTTATCCTGGGGCTAGAGCTAGCAGAGGAGAGGTTCTGATAAGAACACAGTGCGGGGTTTTAGAAGGGATGCTGAAATTCGTGCCACAGGGCTGGAAGGGGGAAGTTTCCTGGGCTTGGTCCCTGTCCTGCTGGTGGCTCAGTGGGATGGATGTGCTACAGCTTGTGCTGAGTCAGCATCTGATGGAAGCAGGAGGAGTAGAGAGAAACAGAAACCCCTCATTTCTAATGTAGAAATGATGGCATGGGATGGGGATTTTGTTGGAGAGGCCCTTAGGCTGCAGGCACAGGGAGCATGGACCAAAGGAATTGCCCACCCGGCAGCAGGTGCTCCCAGGCACTGCTTTTCCCTGAGATGTCACAGCTGAGCTCAGATGTACCAGCTCTGTGTGTACTTCTGAGGCTTTGCAGGTTCATTGGGCTTGCTGCTCTTCCTTCATGCAAACAGCTGGAGTATTGGCAGAAATTCTGGGTTGATTCCCCATGGGAGTAAGTTGTGTGGGTCTCTGGGCTTGGTGTTTGGAGCTGCAGGATGGGGGTTGTTCATCCCTAGGCAGGTGTTTGTCCCTAAAACACATCTGGGGGATGAACTCTGGCAGTTTTCCCTCAATGCATCCACTGGCATCATGTTCTCGAGCCCATACGGTACTTCCAATAAAACTACTCCTTCCATGGTTTCTGTCTAGCTGGGAATGATGCAAACCAGGCATCAGGGGGGCTGCAGGAGCAGCTGGGGCTGGAATCCTGGGCCTGGCAGGGCTGTGGGGACCAGGGAAGGCACACATTTCTTGTTGGATCATGTCAATGTGCTGTGTCTGTCAGAACCTTTCAGCCAAAGACCTGTCTCACTCCCTGTTAATGAATGGGCAGTTAATTGCATCAACAGCATTTGTGTTTGCAGGAATAAGTTTTGTGGGTAGCTGTGTTTTGTTTTCTTCAGTCATTCCAGGAAGGAGGAATTGAGAGCTATGTTTGCAGCCACGATGGAACAGTTTCAGTAATACCTGTTCTCTGGAAGGGAATACCCACAGCTGGTGTCACTGCCGTGTTTTTTATGTTTTTAGTATCTTTGTCACTATCATACCAGTATCATTTTTGTTGCAGTTTGGCTGAGACATCCTCAACAAGTTTAAGGTCCAACGTGTGTGTGTGAATATGTATTTATACATTATACCTATGTATAATATTGCTGTATATTTTTTGCATTAAGCAGTAACCCTTCCCCAGTCTCTCTGTGTGATGGTGCAAATACATCAGCTTTACCTACCTGGTGTAAGGTTATTAAAGAACACTCTCAGACACTGCCCTTGACACTTTCTCCATTCATAACCCCAAATTTGAAGGGGACACCTCGTTATACCTCTGCTTTGTCTCCTTCCTTCCTGCATTCTTGTCCTCCTGGTGTCACTGCTGAAGCACAACCCCTTGGTCGATTATTTTAAGCAATGACTGTTTTGCATACTACCTTGCTTTGTTTAAGTAATGTTTGTACAGAGATTTCAAAATATAGAGATATATAATTGCTAAGTTTCATTATTATTGTTTTTTTCTTATCAGTGTTGCTAGTGACAGCAAAACAATAAGTGAGATGTCACAAAATACACGTCCTTAAGGTGGTGGTTTTGGTTTCATCCTGAAGAGTTGGTAAAAGCATGG
Source organism: Pycnonotus jocosus (assembly GCA_013400435.1). Lineage (NCBI taxonomy): Eukaryota > Metazoa > Chordata > Aves > Passeriformes > Pycnonotidae > Pycnonotus > Pycnonotus jocosus. The sequence goes on along the minus strand of VWYP01005917.1, from coordinate 12,566 downwards.
GAAAGGGGAAGGCAAGTGACGGGTCTGTGACTCCAGTGTGGACACATGGCCTGTGTCAGGGTCTGAGAAGGGCAGTGCCACCTCTGCTGTGTTTTAAGGCTGGCATTTTGCCCTCAGATCCTGAGTGGGATCCCGAAAACCTGTAGGTGGTCAGCAGGGTTATCACCCCAGCAGTGTGTGCCAGTGGGTCTGGATCCTGCCCGTGGTGGTGGCCATCCCTGAGCTGCTGCTGTGGGCGCTGGTGAGCCCATGGGGTGCCAGCACTGCCACTGCCCGGGGAGGGGACCCAGCTCCCAGTGCTGGGACAGCAGGAACCCAAATATCTGACGGTCACCTTTAACCAGCACCTGCCCCAGCCAAGCAAGAAGGTCTGATCCAAATGTGCCTCTCTTGCATCCTGCTCAGAGGATTCCCCTGGAGAATCCTGGACTCAGCTGCTCAGTCAGAAATGCCAGCTCAGATCCAGGGCTGCAGCACTGGCTGGGCAAGGGCAGGGAGCCAGCAACACATGGCCTCTCTGGATCTGGCCCCCTGGAAGCAGGCGCACCAATTTGCCTTGGATAGAGGGAATAATGTCAAAAAAAGAGATCCAAGGTGTGGCTGCGTCCGTTTGGGTGCCTCGGCCAGCCCCAATGCAGACAACACCAAAGGATCTGCAGGTGGTCTGAGCACCTCCGGATTCTCGGGGGGTCTTTGATCCTTGAGCTGGGAGCAAGCTAGCTTTGGCAGAGGATGAAGGAGATGGACGCCACTGAGGGTCAACCAGACTGGATTTATTGAGCCCAGAGGTTTGCCTCAGCAGAGTCCTCGAGCAGTGCTGTGCAGGAGGTTTCAAGCGGGGGTGGGTCTCAGGGAAGGGTACAGTGAAGGGCCAATCCGGGTAAAGCAGGGAGTGGCTCTAAACATAATTGACATTAACACAACCAGTAAGGACATGAGGGGAGGGGAAGGGTCAGGAATCTGCCCAATTACCTGTCAGATCTGGGCGAACATTCTGGAAGAAGGGGATAGGTTCGGGGTGACAGGCAGGAGGGGGGTAAGGCTTAAGGGATGCATAACACAAGATTGACAATAGCTGTAACCAGAGAGAAACCAAAGAGGAAGGATATACAGGGGGTACATAGAACGAACCATCTAACAATTGTGTAAACTTGACAAACAATAAGAACATTAACATGGCAATGGGAAAATACACCACCACACCAAGGCAGTTCTGCTCCACAGCCTGCTTGTTGTGGGACTGTCATCAATAGCAGCCTTCAGGCTGGTGTTTGTTGTCCCCATCATCCAGCTTATCAGATCAATTTCTGATTGACAGCAGAAGGAAGATGGGACATCCCTGCATGGGTGATGCCCCTGCTTTGAGAAGACCTCTTGTAAGCTCTGTGATTCTTGTGGGTCCCTTCAAGCTTGGAATATTCTGTGACCTTTCCTAGGAACAGCAGGGAAAGCAAGGAATGTACTAAAGGAAACTCTATCAGTGTGAAAGTGGTTTCTGGCTTGATGGGTTTAGGTTGGACTTGATGACTTCAGAGGATTTTTTTCAACCTAATTGTGTCTGTGGTACTGTCACCAAGCACTTGCACAACCACAGTTTGGAGGATGCTGGATAAGGGGCACCTCATCAGAGGCACCATTCCCAAGAGCAGCTCCTGGCTGAGCCTGTTTCCCCCAGCCTGTGGCTCTGGGTTTTGTCCAGCCAGGTGACCATCCCACCAGGGTTGATTGCACCAGATTCAGCAGCTGGTGCTTGGCAGAGGGCAGTGATCTCCAGAGGCAGCAAAGGGACAGTGCTGGTGGCTGGGGCAGGAATGGCAGGTGCTGGAGCTCTTTCCCTGCAGGTGAAGCTGTGTTTACTTTATTGGCTTGGCAATCTGTAACTTGTAGCAAATGGGAAGGTTATGGCAGATCTGAGCTGTGTATTATTGGAAGCACTAGCCTGTGGGTACACTGGTAAGTTTAAATGGATTTTTTTTTTTTCACTCTCTCATCTCTATCACAACCTCATGGAAAAGTTGGGCTCTGAATTTCAGTTCAAGCCTTTGCAAATGACCAAAATCACTGCAGTTTGCCTCTGCCACAGTGGTAACACAGAGGTGTGACCTGCTGGTGCTGCTGCTGGTGCAGCTCTTCCCACTGAGAGATCAGCCCAGACATGAGTACTGCAGCTGCTGAAAATGTCAATTATCTCCCTCCCAGAGCCTGCACTGAAGTGGGGTCTGTAAACCAGGGAATTTGCATGTCAGGCAAAATCCAGTATTCATGAGGACACGGCCATCTGCCTGAAGTGATGGCCCAGCTCGTGCTTACACTGAGCTGTTCAAACACAGACAGTGCTCTGTAACAACAGCAAACAGGCAGAGATTTCAGATGCCACACAGAAATGATTGCATGCTTTTGGAAAACAAACCAGTGTGGTCCCAGGCCCGAGAGGCATCATCCCAAGCTTGGCAAGTGTGCCAATATTTGAAGAAGACAGCTTGGCAGCACTACTGCTGCAGCCACTGGGACTCCTGCCATGGGGGCAAACAGCCTTGGGAGCAGATTTTTTTCAGCCTCAAACGAGTAAGATGGTGATGCCTTGGGAAGGCTGACCTGGAACAGAGACTGGACAGAGCTGGAGAATAAAGCAGATATTTATTGAAAGGCCTTTAAGGGTACACCTTGGGCAAGACAAGAGCCTGGCCAGGGCTACACCCAAGGTGGACCCAAAATGGTCACAAAATGCATGACCAGTCACGAGGTCTTACACTTTTATAAGTTTTGGTCCATTTGCATATTGAGATTTAATTGTCCAATTGCAGTTTGGGTTGTGAGGTCTCATCCTTCTTGTTTTCTCTCTTCAGTCCACTGTTGTTGATGCTTTGTAACCATTGTCCTTGGTCTCCAGCAGGAGAAGGATTTTGTCTCCCTACTCTGTGAAGAGCTGAGTGACATTGAATATGAGGCTCAGAACTGCACCCCTAGGCAGCACAGAATCTGAAAAACAGAAAAGCTAAAACTCAAGGCATCAGCTAAAACTCAGGGGACCTATAGGTTGACCCCAGAAGGGATCCAAGGGATGCCAATAAAAGCTAAATGCTTTGAGGGAGGCTGTGCCACCAGGAATCAAACTACAGGGATGACCCATGACACTCTGAGAGAGAAAGAACAGCAGAGGGTAGGGACTATTGCTGCACAGGCAGCTCTGAATTCACTGAGGTCTCTACTCACATAGCCCCACACCACTAAGGCTTCCTCTGTTTGCATAAAAATAAAAGAGAAAAAGGATATTTATCCCCCTCTCTTCAGTGGTTTATGTACATGGCTGGAAATAGTTAAATCTCTCAGGAGCTGCAGAGTGGTGAACCTCAAGAGAATTTCTCCTTCTTGGAGTCTGTGCAGTCAGCCAGGGTGCAGACAGCTTCTCAAGGTAAATGTGCTTTTCCCATGGCTGCACCAAACACTGCAATGGAAATCGTGGGAATCTTCTGGCAGGGGTCACATGTGGAGTTTGTACCACGCAGCAAATGATGAACCATCCAAACAAGGTGGGGTTCAGCAGCAGCCCTGTGAGGGAGAAGGAGTGGGATTCTACAGCCCAGGGAGAGGGGGAGCTTGGACCACTCAGCCCAGGCTGTGGCAGGACAAATGTTGTTTGTATTACAAACCAGACCCTGATGAGAGGGACCAATTTGATTTTTGTTTATGCCTCAACATATGTCATGAATCCATTATCTGACATGGGGTGAAAAATTACTATACAGGGGCTGCACACATGCTGAAAGCCACAACACATGCCACATGTTGAGGCAGAAAATGGAGGGGAGCCCTGTCCCAGGGAGGCTTTGCCTGAGAAGGTGAAGGGCAGAGAAAGCTTCCACAATTTCCCCCTTTCTCTGTTTTCTATCCCCTTTTCTGCAGAGACATTTATCAATAAACAGTTCTCAGGTGTAATATTGTTGCATTTGTGCTTTATTTTTGTCTGAGAGTCCTCCCTGATCCCTCTTACAGCAGGACAGGACACCTGGTGAAAAGATAACCATGATCTTACCAGCCTCTGTTCCTTCATCATCTAAACAAAGCCACCCACTCCCATCTCCCTTGCAGGTGCAGAATGAGGAACAGAAGGCCTTGATGCTGTGCAAGTGCTGCTCAGCAACAGTGAAACGTTGTTCTCTTGTCAGCACTGCTTTGGGCTCAAATCTGCAAAGCAGCACTGTAAAAAAACCCCTACAACTCCTCCAGCCAAATCCAGTGTGTGAGGGGTTTGGGTGCTATTTTTTTCTTCTTTCCCCTGTAGGAGCCACCAATTAATGTGATGGTTTGATGTTTACTAGATTTTGTTCACTAAATATAAGATAGGATTTTTGGGAGGAAAAGGCAAAACAGGCTTAACTTAAAAACAAAACAAATAGTTTATTAACAGACACATCAAAAGAAGAGGGAAGAAAAAAAACAACAACAGATGAGAACTTTCAAAACTTTCCTTTTCTTTACAAGATGGTTCAGTTTCTATAAGCAATGTAAAGAGGCAAAACTTAAAAACTCTAGGTCATTACCACTTGTAAAATAGTCACTCATTCAGTCTTTGAGAGAGAGAAGCTTCTCTTATTATTTTTAGTAACTTTTCTACAACAGCAGCCCGCCCAGGAGAGTTCTGCAATTGTGGAAACCTCCCATATTTACGTAGCTTCTGCCATGACCAAGCATATGGGTCGTAGACTCATATTGGGGTGGTACCTGAAAAAAGGAAAATAAAACAAAGGACTTTGAAGGCAGTCTCTTATCCCAGAGAGCAGAGACACTTCTGCACTTCTTCACTTGCAGAGGGCTTTTTCTCATCTTTCTCTGTTCAAGCTTCTCATGGAATCATCAAATCACAACTCTTAGTTCAGTATTCACACAGTAAATCACAGACACCTTTGCTTTAAAATCCACAAATCATCTCCCCAATGTGTATTGTCCACCATTTAAAGGAATCACAGTCTGTTACTAAAAATTTCCTAAGAGATTTTCAGGCTAAACTTCAGGCAACTTGTCATCTCTCCTACTTTAAAAGTCACTCTTCATTTACTGATTTAGATATTTCTAAAAGATGTCCCTTTACATATCCTTCTTTGGCTTTCTTTTCACACAGTGCAACTTGCACCTCCAGGTGTGTTCCAGTTCCTGACCACCCTCTTGGTGAGGATCTTGTCCCCCAGTTTGGACACACATCTAGAACTGCAGCATCTTAAAGAGCAGAATCCAGCATTTGTCCTTCTTAGATTTCATCAGGAGTGATTTCTCAAGTGCATGAATCCATCCAGCTCTCCCTGTAATGGTTCCAGGGGAATTAATGATTCCTTTTAATCTGTTATCACTGGCCCATTGCCCCTAACATTGGGAGCACAGCCAGGGATTGGCTGCCAGCTGAATGTTATCTGAATTTCCTGCAGCTCTTTTGAGTCTGCAGTGTGACAGCCCCAGCTCACAGCTGGGAAGCTGAAGTTACCTATAAAGGGAAGGATCCAGAGATTTTCCTTAATAACCTATGGAATAATAAATACAGTGCTGCTCTTTTGATTGATCCCGCCCATTAATGAGGAAAAAGTTGTTTTCCTCCATGGATAAAGATGAATCCTGTTGGGCACAAACAGGTCTGGTGTTGTACAGGCCACCCCATGGTCCAAACCCACAAAATTTTGCCAGTGGTGCCATTCTGAGCCAGGTGTGGATAAACTGCTTCCACCTGTTCCTCTTGGTGTCATTCTCTACAGCTGGGAGGATAGAAACCTTGCCTCCTAAAGCCTTTAACTCTCTCCCTACACCCTTGGGCTTCTCCTGACTTTGTTGGGACACACAGAAAAATGACAGCAAATAAGAACCCCAAGGCCCTACAAGGCTGTGGAACATTCCTGGTAATGTCTTATCCTAAGTTCTTTTCTGAGGAGGCAGAAAAATTCCCCAAAAAGGGGAGTTTGATCAACAGATTGGGCCCTTTGTTCCCTACAAAGGCCTTTTTAAAAATAAAAATTAATTATTTAAAAAATAATTTTATAAAATAATTTTAT